>PVJA010020747.1:0-36511 GCA_004027025.1 Myocastor coypus | reverse complement strand
AAGAAGAAGAAGAAGAAGAAGAAGAAGAAGAAGAAGAAGAAGAAGAAGAAGAAGAAGAGGAAAGTAAAATCAAGGGCAGGACAGAACAACAACAGAAATAGAAACTGTGTTCACCCTCATATTAAAACAAAAATATGCAGGGCCTGGGAAGTAGCTCAGTGGTTGCAGCCCCTACCTGGTAAGTAAAAGGTCATGTGTATGATCCATAGTACCAAAAACAAAAAAATATAAAATCAAGAAAAAAAAAAGAAAAGAAAATAAAGAAAAACAAGAAAGAGAGAGATGAAAAGGAAAGAAAGAAAAAATGACCGTTTCAACGCTATGGCCAACAGTGTGGGCAGACAATCTGATCCACCCCAGCAGGCCAGCTGGAGCTGTGGCAGGGTAGTGGATAATCCCAGTGAGCCTGTACCTTTATTTCCACTGAAGTTCAGGCTGGTTTCCAGCAGTGAAACTGGAGCCATATTTGCTCAGCCTGCAGTAGGCCATGTGCCTGCCTGCTGCTGACCTGAACCTGGCTCCTTGACCCTGCCGCTGTGTGCTACCAGTTGGGCATGGGCTGCAGCTCTTCCAAGCTCAGTTGGCCCTTCTCCAAGATGGCTAACAGCCAGTTCCCTTCTCCCCAGGGAATATCTAAGCCTAGTTAATTCACTACCTACTGCAGCCTGCTGTGTCCCCTGCTCCACTCCACTGGTGCATTTCTCCATGGAGGTCTCTGGGGCCCCCAGTAGTCACTGTGCATCTGCAGGTTCAAGCTGCCCCTCCCATGCAGTGAGTCCAGCAGGCTCAGAGAGGAATTGTCACCTGCCGCCTCCTTTTTCATTGAAGTCCCCCTCTTTGCTTTCCCTGTGGTCTTCAATTTTCACCCCAGGTCCTTCCTGAGTTCTGGAGACCCACTTATCCCCTGTTCCTCACATTGCTATATTCGTGTCCGGACACCAAATCTCAGAGGCTCTTTCTGTGCTGCTCACCACACTGCCATTTTCCCAGAAGTCTTGTTTTGTTTATTGAAACAGGGTCTTACTATATAGTTGAGGCTGGCCTTGAATTCACTATGTAGCCCAAGCTGTTCTCCAACTTGCAGCAATCCTCCTGCCTTAGCTGCCTGTGCTGAGATGATATGCCTGTGCTACCACACCTGCACTGTTTCTGTTGCTAAAAAAAAAACAGAGCCAGCTCAAAATCAAGATCAGATAGGAGCTGGGTGTGGTGGTGTATGCCTGTAATCCCAGCACTTGGAAGGCTGAGGCAAGGGGATCGCTGCAAGTTCAAGACCAGCCTGGGCTACAAAAGTGAGCTCAAGGCCAGCCTGAACTGCATAACAAGACTCTGTCTCAAAAACACCAAAAAAAAAAAAAAAAAAAAAAAAAAAAGATCAGATAGGAACCAAATGTAAGCAGTGTAGCTATAATATTTGTTTTTTTTTTTGTTGTTGTTGTTTTTTTTTTTTGCTTTTTTTGAGACAGGGTCTCACTGTGCAGTTCAGGCTGGCTTAGAGCTCACTTTTGTAGCCCAGGCTGGTCTCGAACTCACAACAGTCCTCCTGCCTCAGCCTCCCAAGTGCTGGGATTACAGGCGTGAGCCACCACACCCAGCTATAGCTATAATATTTGAAGGGATACAGTTTCAATCCTATTCCTAAGTGGGAGTATATCTTTTCTTAAATGTCTCACGGTCATAGCCTATCATTGCACCTTTCATATTCTTGCACCTATATTGTATTTAATTAATAAGTATATGCCTAAAGTGTATTTTTACTTGATTGTGGACTGTTGTAAGAATTATTCTGCCAAACTTGGTTCTAAAATCTAGATACTTAGACTGGGCATGGTGACACATGCCTGTAGTCCCAGCACTGGGGAGGCTGAAAGCAGGAGGATCACTACAAGTCTGGGCTGCGTAGTGAGACCCTGTACCAAATACATAAAAGTAAATAAATAAAATCTAGACAGTGTTCTAATTATGCCCTGATGTGTGCCATTCTTAGAGCATTTTTCCTCGATAAAGAAAATAAACAACTACAGGAAAATCATTTCCATCTCATGCAGCAAGTTGTCCTCTTAGAGCGCATTTTATGGAGCATCCGGATTCACAGAAGAGAGGTAGGATGTGTATTTTTTTAATGGGTCTTTAATATGAAGATTCGCTTGCTAGATTTTCTTTGTTTTCTCATCACTTTGACACAGCTGTAGTCCTGTTCTCAGCTGCTCTTCACTGGGTCAGTTTTTATTGAACACTCTTCTCATATGGAATCCCAAAGCAACTTGTATGATACCGCTGAGTGTCTTGACATATTATTCTGTCCTTGTTTTTCTTTTCTTCTCCATTTCAGTAAATCAGCAGTGAGATCCCAGAGGACAAGAACTGTAGCTCACACCTCACTCTGTGGACAGGAATTCCATAAATGTTGGAGAACAAATAGTTGCTAAATGTTTTCCTTAAGGATATTAAATGCTTTCCTTATTCTGAACAACTCTGTTTGTAGTGTTTCATTGTTTTTGTTTTGTTTTGTTTTGTTTTTTTGGTTTTTTTGTCTTTTTGAGACAGGGTCTCGCTATGCAGTTCAGGCTGGCCTTGAGCTCACTTTTGTAGTCCAGGCTGGTCTCAAACTTGCACCAATCCTCCTGCCTCAGCCTCCTGAGTGCTGGGATTACAGGCGTGAGCTACCACGCCCGGCTGTAGTGTTTCATTGTAAACCCATTTGAAAAGAAAGATGATCAAATATGACACACACAGAAATAAAATAAAACTAAAAAAAAAAAAAAAAGAGGGCCCGGCAGGATGGCTCAGTGGTCTAAAGCACCTACAGGCGGCTGCAGGGACCGTGGTTCAATCCCCAGCACCACATGCTGCATCAGCCTGCCCTCAGGGCAGGCTGAACCGGCCATAAAAATAAATAAACAAACAAAAGTTCTGAAACAAGAAAAAAATAATAATAATAAAATAAAAATTTTAAAATTTTTTTTAAAAAAGAAAATAAAACTAGACTAGTTTGCTGAGTGAAGACTGAGGATAGCAGGGTCTGGGGAGATAGCTCCATGGCACAAGTGTCTGCCTGGCAAGTACAAGGTCATGAGTTCGAACCCCAGTCCCACCAAAAAAAAGAAAGAAAGAAAGAAAGAGAAAAAAAAGCCAGGCATGGTGGCACTTGGGAGGTTGAGGCAGGAGGATCAGTGTGAGTTCAAGACCAGCCTGAACTGTGCAGGGAAACCCTGTCTCAAAAATACAAGAAAGAAAGAAAGAAAAGAAAAGAAACAGAAACAGAAAATAATAGTTTCAGAGAACATCCAGAATCTGGCTGGTAAGGAAGTTAGAAAGGGTATATTCTGTTTTTATTTTATTTTATTTTTTCATATTTAGTACAGAGTCTACAGGATCTCACTACATATATCCGACTCTTAGTGATCCTCCTGTTTTCAGTCTCCCAAGTGCTGAGATAACAGATGTGTGCCACCACGCAGTCTCAATTGCCGTCTCAGTGCACCCTCTGGGTAAAGCCAGTGCAGCAGGCTGGGGATCAAACCCTGGCCACTGTGCTCTGCCTAAACAGGCGCTTTAGTCCACTGAGTTATCTGGCTGGCACCCTCAGAAAGGGTGTCTTGTGTGAGCCAGAGTATACTCTGAATTAGGCACAGAGGTGGCCTCCTTCCTTCCCTGGCTTGTATAATGTAGAAGACGTTCTTTCCTGTGATACTTCACAATGGGTCCTGCTTCAGCTGGGGATATAGCTCAGCAGCATAAGCACCTGCCTGGCAAGTACAAGATCCCAAGTTCAATTCCCAGTACCACAAAAAACAAAAAGTCAATCAAACAATGTATCTTGCTTCTTGGGCATTATTGTTATAAGGTCTGCTTTTGTTTTTTTTTGTGTGTGTGTGTTTTGTTTTGAGATAGGGTCTCGCTATGCAATTCAGGCTGTCCTTGAGCTCACTTTTGTAGCAGCCCAGGCTGGTCTTGAACTCATACCAACCCTCCTGCCTCAGCCTCCCAAGTGCTGGGATTACAGGCATGCACCACCATGCCTGGCAAGGTCCACATTTTGTTTTGTCTTAGATAGTTATGTCAAAAAAATTGTTATGTCAAGCTTGTTGAGTTGTTTTGAAGGTTTAAATAAAAGTAGAACTGCCTGATTTCCAGTGGTTTATCTTTGCTTGAGCAATAGCTGTTCTCCTTTGTCTATTCATTCACTCAATCACACAGACACTGATTTCCAGATCGCTAGTCTAATAAAAGAAAGACATATTGTCTTAGTTACTTTTTTCATTACTGTGATAAAATACCTGACACCCAAGACTAACAGAGTAAATGTATTGTTCTGCTCACAGTTTGTAGAGGTTTCAGTTTGCAGTTGGCTGACTCCAAGGTAAAGTGGCATCAGAGAGGTTCATCACAGAGGAGAAACAGTTTATTGTAGGCAGAAGGCAGCAAAAGCAAGGAATTTGATAATAGCAGCTATTTTCTTCATCTTTTATAGTCTACCTAAGCTCTCTGGCTTGGGGTGGGTGCCTAAACAATCAATGGACATCCTAGATCCAGCTACCTCTGAAGAAGACCCACCTGTGACTCCATGAGGCAATAGAACTAAAGCAAGTTAGAAATTAATTCAACAATTTAAATTTAAATTCAACAAACTTAATCCTATAGCTCTATATCTAGCCCCTGAGGCAAGTGGGACACTATGTAAGCTCCCAGTGGTTAGACAGCCCAACTGCTACAGCATGGCTGGTGGTTGTACCCCTCTTGGCTTTTCTCTTGGGCTGGCTTTCCTCACTGCTTATGGCTTTCCTCAGATGTTCTATAATCCTGGATTCTCCAGCTTTCTAGGGTTTCTACTGAACTTTCAGATTCACTGGCACAGCTTCACACATTGTCTTCTCAGGGACACACTACCTGGCTTCCAAGGCTTTCTTCTGAAATCTGGGTGGGGAGTTGTATTAGTTACTTTTTACTCATTGCTGAGACAAATACCCACCACTCAAGATGAAGGAAGGAAAGGTTTATTTATCTCACAGTTTGTAGAGGCTTCAGTCCATATTCAGCTGGCCCAAGGCTGAGTGGAACAGGGCAGAGAGCATCCAGTTCATGGCGGCAGAACAGCAGCAAAATGGTGGCAAAAGCAGCCAATCAATCAGGGGCAGCAGAGCAGCAGCAACAGCTCGAGTCTGTCTCTCTGCCTCTCTTTATATTACATCCAGGCTCTCTGCCTTAGCCTCCGCCTTAGGCTACACCCATAATCCCAGAAGTACTTCAACCCATAATCCCATCAGTACTAAAACCCATAATCCCAGGGATCATGGATCAAGTCTCAAACTCTAGAAGTCCCCGCCCAATGACTACATGAGGCTTTGGGGGGACAACTAGACATAAACCATAACAGGAGTCTTCATTACCCTATAACTCTCACATTTCCACTTGCCTATGGCACCAGCCCCACATAGATAACAACAAGGTATGCTGTCAACTAACTGCAGGAGCCAGGCCCTTTTGCATAAAGGCTGTAGAGGTTTCTCAATGCCTGGGTGGTTAAACATTGTGAACTAAATTCTGAGAACCAATTTCCTAGGCTGCCACTTGAGAGAATACTGCCCTAGGGCTCTTTATTCACAATGGGACTCTTTGTGATTCTCAACCTGTCTTTAATCATATTTCCTATTGTCCTGATTCAAAGCACTATATTTGGCTTATTTTTAATGCTATTCTTTCCAAAAACCAAGTTCTCCTTCACTGTCTTTGCAGGCCTGTTTTTTTTGTTGTTGTTTTTTTGTTTTTTTGTTTTTCTGGCAAAACTGAAAACTTTTTAAATGCGCTGGATTTTAACTTTCGTATTTTAGTATATATCTAGCTGAAATCCCCCCTGCAAAAAAAGTATCCATACTACACCAATGAGCTGCCTTGAAATTTCTTCCACAAGATTTTTTTTTAGATGTATTTGGTACAGGATCTCACTACACAGATCCGACTCCTAGTGATCCTCCTATTTTCAGCCTCCCTAGTTCTGGGATTACAGGCGTGCACCACCAGCCCTAGACTTGGTGGCCAGCTCAGCACACTCAGGGGTGGGGCCAGCATAGCATGCTGTACCATGGTCCCTGTGCTTGCCTAAGTAGGCACATAGTCCACTGAGCTGTCTCACTGGCCCTCTTCCACAAGATTAATCAGTCTCCTTCACTTAATCCTAGTCTCTTTTAAAGTCTCAGGACATGAATAAAGTATAGACAAAATTTCCACCAAAGTGTTAAACATATGGTCTCAGAGTCCAACTTCTTTTTTTTTTTTTTTTTCTTTTTGTCTTTTTGAGACAGGTTCTCGCTATGCAGTTCAGGCTGGCCTTGAGCTCACTTTTATAGCCCAGGCTGGTCTTGAACTTCCACCGATTCTCCTGCCTCAGCCTCCCGAGTGCTGGGATTACAGGCATGAGCCACCATGCCCAGCTCTCAGAGTCCAACTTCTAATGGAGTCTTTCTTCCCAACTGAACTCCTGAGCCAGATATTTAACATCTGCAATTCTGTCCACATTCTGATCTTTTGAACTTCAACCAAAATCTCCCATCAAGCATGGCTCATGGCATTCCAGGGCTTCCCTCACTGGCATCTTCAAATCTTTCCAGATTCTTCCCTCAAACCAATTCTGAATCACATGTGTCTTAGTTACTTTTCTCATTTTTGAGACAAAAATATCGACATCCAAATGTAAAGGAGAAGAGGCTCACTTAGCTCATGGTATGCAGAGGTTTCTGTTCCCAGTTGGCTGGATCGGAGGCAGGGCAGCACTGCAAAGGAGAAACAGCTCATGATGGGCAGAAAGCAACATAGGGAAGAAGCAAAGCCACAATCACAGCAGTCCTCTTCCTGTCTCTTATACTCTGTCCACTCTGCCCACACTTAGCCTAGGTAGCATTAACAACCCGGGAAGGGCTTCCAGTTATTCACCCCCAGAACTGTGCCAACCCAGTCAGTGGATTAATTTAATAATAACATATCCTTGATCCCAGTGTAATACACTTAATTCCAGCATCATACATCTAGATCCAGCTACCTCTGAAATGCCCTTCGTATGACTGCGCTGGGATTACAGGCTCAAGCCACCATGCCCAGTCCCAATTGCAGTCTCAGTGCATCCCAGAGGTGGGGCTAGAGACATGCTGGGGATTGAACCCCAACCACTGTGCTCTGCCTAAGCAGGCACTTTAGTCTGCTGAGCTACCTGGCCAGCCCTTCCATGAGGCTTTTGGGGACATCTAGACACAACCATAACAACATGGCTAGGTACAATCACAACAACAAGCCCACTTCTCTAATACCAAACTCTTACTTGCTCTCCTCCTCACTGGAACAAAATATCCCATAATGCAACTTTAAGAGAGAGAGATGTATCAGATTGTAGTAGCTACAGTGCAGCACAGGGACATCCCGGTGGAAAGATGCTCATGGCATGGCAGGCAGGAAGCAGAGAAAGCAAGGGGACTGGGAGGGATCTGAACCCTACAGACCACTCCCTCTGTCCTGTTTCCTCCAATATGACCTCCCCCACAGTGCAAGTCAGCTCTAATACACTCCTAGCCCAATCAACCTTCCAAAACCCTGCCTGTGAGTGCATAGGACTTCAGGAGAACAGCTAGAAACAAACCTAACAGTACGCAACTTTGGAGGTACACAAAGCAGATTAGTGAGGAGTAAAAGGGCACAGGATTTATACTGAGGGTGATGGAAATGCTTGTAAGTACACTGTGTGGGCTAGGGAGATAGCTTGGCAGACTAAGCACCTGCCCAGGGGGCCAGGGAGATAGCTCCATGGCACAAGTACCTGCCTGGCAAGTGCAAGGTCGTGAGTTCGAACCCCAGTCCCACAAAAAACAAAAACAAAAACTAAGCACCTGCTTGACAAGCACAAGGGCCTGGGTTTAATCCCTAGTACTTCATGCTGTCCTGGCCCCAGGCTCACACGGAAACCAGGTGTGGTGGTGCATGCCTGTAATCCCAGCCGTGGGGAGGCTGAGACAGAAGGATCACTATGAGTTCAAACTGTGTAGGGAGACCCTGTACCAAATTAAATAAATAAAGATTGAAATTCACTGTGGTGATATTTGTACAACTCTTCAAATGATACTACTAAAAACTACTCAATTATGTGGTTTAGATGAATGAATGCTATGATATGTAAATTGTATCTACATAGTCAGTACAAAAATAACGGTTTTTTTCTATTCTTTTTTTTTTTTTTTTTTTTTTTTTTGGAAGTACTGGGAATTGAACTCAGGAACCTGTGCTTTATAAGTGCTTATTCTACTGAATATTCTAACTCCCCAGCCCTAGATTTTTTTCGTGGTACAGGGGACTGAACCTAGGGTCTTCATTCTTGGATACATCCTCAACCTTATTTTATGTTTAATTTTGACATTGGATCTCACTAAGTTGTATAGGCTGGGCTCAAAGTTTTGATACTCCTGCCTCAACTACCTATACAAAAGTTTTGTTTTTTTTTTTTTAAAGATGGTTGTTGCAGGGGGATGGCAAGGATATAGCTCAGCAGCACAGTGGCTGCCTGGCAAGCACAAGATCCTGAGTTCCATTCCTGGTACCCCCCCCCATCTTTTGAGTTGGGATGTGGCTCAGTGGTAGAATTCTTGCCTTGCACTCACAAGGCCCTGAGTTCCATCTTCATCACCACAAAAGAAAAAAAAAAAAACAGTACAGCTGGGCGTGGCAGTATTCACATATGATGCCAGCACTCAGGAGGCTGAGGTAGGAGGATCCCAGTGAGTTTGAAGCCAACCTGGGCTACATAGTAAGTTCACTGTTAGCCTTAACTACATAGTCAGACCGTGTTTGAACAACAAGAAAAATAATAATTAGGAATAAACTTAGCAAAGGAGGTGGAAGATTTTGTATACAGAAAACTAAAAAAGTTTGATGAAAAATATTGAAAAAGACACAAATAAATGGAAAGATATTAGTGCTCATGAACTGGAAGAATTAGAATTGTTCAAAAAAAGTCTGTATTTCCCTTAGCAATGCTTACATTCAGTTGAATTCCTATCAAAAATCCAAGGTCGAGGCCCGGCAGGATGGGTCAGTGGTCTAAAGCACCTGCTTAGGAAAGCTTGGGCGGCTGCAGGGACTGTGGTTCGATCCCCAGCACCACATGCTGTGCCAGCCCGCCCTCAGGGCAGTCTGAGCCGGTCATAAAAATAAATAAACAAACAAAAGTTCTGAAACAAGAAAAAAAATAATTCTTAAAAAAAAATCCAAGGTCATTTCTACCCAAATAGAAAAAAAAAAAAAAAAAAAAAAAAAGCTTAGGATTGATTTAGAACCACAAAATGTGACAAAAAGTCTGAGTAAAAAGAACAAAATTGGAGGCCTCACACACCACCTGACTTCAAGCTACTATACAAAGCTATAGTAATTGAAACAACATAATTACAAATGACCAACGCAGGGCCAGGGATTTGGCTTCAGAAGCACAAGTGCCTGCGTGGCAAGTGCAAGGTCTTGAGTTCGATCCCTGGTACCAAAAATAAATAAATAAAGAAAGAAAGAAAGATCAACACATACCTGAAAAAATGCCCAACATCACTAATCTTAGGGAAATACAAATTAAAACTATGGTGATGTGGGCCAGTGAGATAGTTCAGCAGTCTAAAGCACCTGCCTAGCCAAACTTAGGCAACCACAGGGACCAAAGTTCGATCCCCAGCACCACATGCTGTGCTAGCCCCACCCCGATGGCAGGCTGAACTGGCCATTAAAAAAAAAAGTGCCAGGCGTGGTGGCGCAAGCCTGTAATCCCAGCACTTGGGAGGCTGAGGCAGGAGGATCAGTGCAAGTTCAAGACCAACCTGGGCTACAAAAGTGAGCCCAGGGCCCAGCAGGATGGCTCAGTGGTCTAAAGTGCCTGTTTAGGAAAGCTTGGGCGGCTGCAGGGACCGCGGTCCTGCCCCCAGGGCAGGCTGAGCTGACCATAAAAATAATAAATAAATAAACAAACAAACAAAAGTTCTGAAACAAGAAAAAAATAAAATAATTCTTAAAAAATAAAAAAAAATTTTAAAAAGTGAGCCCAAAGCCAGCCTGAACTGTATATCGAGACCCTCTCTCAAAAAGACAAAAAAGGACCCGGCAGGATGGTTCAGTGGTCTAGAGCACCTGCTTGGGAAGGCTTGGGTGGCTGCAGGGCCCACGATTCAATCCCTGGTGCCATGTGCTGTGCCAGCCCTACCATCGGGGCGGGCTGAGCCGGCCATAGAAAATTAAATGAGTAAACAAACAAAAGTTCTGAAACAAGAAAAAAAGAAAGAAAGAAAGAGAGAGAGAGAGAGAGAGAGAGAGAGAGAGAGAGAGAGAAAGGAAGAGAAAGAAAGAAAGAAAAGAAAAAAATTCTTAAAAAAAAGTGTATGGAATTTCTCAGAAAACTAAAAATAGGATTACTACGTGACTCAGCCATCCTACTTCTGGATATATAGCTAGAGGATTTGAAATAAATACATCCTGTATTTATTTTAGCATTATTCATGATAGACAAATTATGGAATCAATCTAAGTCCATCAATGGAGGGATACGTAAAGAAAATTTATATATTCACCCTTTAAAGAGAGGGAAATTCTGGAACCAGGGATATAGGATATAGCTCAGGGCACAGCACCTGCCTGGCAAACAAGAGGTCCTGAGTTTGATTCTTGCCACCAAAAAGAAAAAACTAGAGGGAAGTTCTACAATTTACACCATGGATGAACTGAAAGGGTATCATGTTAAGTGAAGTAAGTCAAGGCAAGTACCACTTATTCTTGTTCACATGTGGAATCTAAAACAAGCAAACTCATAGAAAGAAAGAACGGAATGATTACCAAAAGCTGGAAGATGGGAGAATAGAGTACTGTTTGTTTTAAAGATATCCTATTTTTTTTCTAAATTTTATTTATTTATTTTTATTTATGTTATGGCCAGCTCAGCCTGGCCTGGGGGTGGGGCTGGCACAGACTGTGGTGCTGGGGATAGAACTTCGGTCCCTGCAGTTGCCTAAGCTTGCCTAAGCAAGCGCTTTCGACTGCTGAGCTATCTCACTGGCCCAAGAATGGGCTACTGTTGATCAAAATAGTTTAAGTTAAACAAGAGAAATAAATAAATACGACAGGTGATACATATGTTAGGTAGTGTATTCTAGTCATCCCACATGGTGTGCATGTATCATTCATAATTTTATACCCTATAAATATATGCAATTATAATTTGTCAATACTGGTCACATTTTTTCACACCACCTGAAGTCAAAACATTCTTGGGTTGGGGTTTTTTTTTTGATACAGGGTCTCACTATGCAGTTCAAATTCATAGTGATCCTCCTGCCTCCGCCTCCCCAGTGCCAGCATTACAGGTGTGCACCACCACACCTGGTTTTGGGCCAGCATGGCATGCCCAGGGTTCCCAGACTGGCATGGCATGCAGTACCAGGAATCAAACTTAGGACCTTGGGCTTTCCAGGCAGGTGCTTAGGCTGCTGAGCTATCTCCACAGCCCCATTCTCATTTTTAAAAGATGTGCTCTCATTGTGTAGTTCAGGCTCCCCTCAAATTTGCTATGCAGCCCAAGCTGACATTAAACTCACAAGCCTTCTGCCTCACCCTCCCAAGTGCTGGGATCAGAGCCATGTGCACCACACTTGGCTTCTAGTAAAATGTTTAAAATCATTTAGACTAGCAAGATCCAAATATTTATGTCCTTGCATATATGTATTCATAGCAGCATTATTCATAATAACAAAATAGTGTAAACAATTCAATCTTCATTGCTTAAAGAAGTGATAAGCAAAATGGTACATTCATACAGTGGATTATTTAGACATAAAAAGAAATGCAGCTGGGTGTGATGACTCATGTTTATAATCCCAGCACTTGAGAGGCTGACCCAGGAGGTCTGATGCAAGTTCAACACCAACCTAAACTTTATTATTATTTTTTTTTGTCTTTTTGAGACAGGGTCTCGCTATGCAGTTCAGCTAGCCTTGAGCTCACTTTTGTAGCCCAAGCTGGTCTCGAACTCGCACCCGATCCTCCTGCCTCAGCCTCCCGAGTGCTGGGATTACAGGCGTGAGCCACCACGCCCAGCTCTAAACTTTATTTTTTTTTTAAATCTTTTTGAGACAGGGTCTCTCTATGCAGTTTAGGCTGGCCTTGAGCTCACTTTTGTAGCCCAAACTGGTCTCAAACTCACATCAATCTCCCTGCTTCAGCCTCCCAAGTGCTGGGATTACAGGCATGCACCATCACACCCAGCCCAGCCTGAACTATTATCATGACTCTGTCTCTCAAAAAAAAAGTATTGATGCATACTACAAGATGAATGAAAGTGGAAAGCCTGCTAATGTTTTAGAGAAGCCAGAAACAAAAGCTACATATTGTTTAATCATATTTATATGAAAAGCTGAGAATAAAAAAGCTATAAAGACAGAAAGTATAAGCTGGGTATGGTGGTGCATACTTGTAATCCCAGAACTTGGAAGGCTGAAGCAGGAGGATCCTTGTGAGTTTGAGATCAGCCTTTGGGCTACAAAGTGAAGTCAACGCAGACCTTGTCTCAAAAAGACAAAAAGAAAAAAATTATAATAGCAATTTCCAGGGGCTGATGGAAAGAGAAATAGCAGGATGAATGAGCATGGGCTTTCAATGGCTTATCATTATAATATTTAATATTATTCCTTTCTCTCCTTTCAGGAAATGATCGGTGACATTCCTGAGTTTGAAGTATTGAATAAAATACTGCCTTTACCAAGCTCTAGGTTAGTAAAATTCAGATAACTGTCTGTGTGTCTCAGAGTCATAGCTGCTAGTTCTAAATTGCTAGATTGAGGGGCTGAGGAGATAGCTTAGTGGCATAAGTGGCTGCCTGGCAAGTGCAACGTCCTCAGTTACATCCCTGGCACAAAAACAAAAACAAAAAAATGTGGATTGAGAAGGCATAGGACAAAGGGGTAGGTTTCTACTTTTGGTATTCATATTTTCTCCTAGTTCCTTCTCCCCTCATTACTCTTTTACCCTCACACCCCACAGAATCCTGATTTGAGGTGGGAGATGATCCATGAGCACAGGTTTACCTCTGAGTCCCTCTGTTAGGGACTTTGTGTGTGTGTGTGTGTGTGTGTGTGTGTGTGTGTGTGTGTGTAACCAGGGATTGAACTCAGGTCCTTGCACTTGCCAGGCAGGCACTTATTCCACTGAGTTATCTCCCCAGCCCCATGAGCACAGGTTTAAATTTTACTGTTTGATTCTTTGTTTTGTGCTTTTTATGTGGAGGGGGGCAGAGCTGGGGATTGAATTCAGGCCCTTGTGCTTGCCAGGCAAGTACTTATTCTACTGAGCTATCTCCCCATTCCCCTTTGCTTTGTGCTTGACAGTTATAAAAAGGTGAAATCCTGTCAGCACCATACCCCTACAAGCCCACACATGTACCAAGCAGTCCCACCGATATGCTGTCCTCTCGCATGATCTTTCTCAGCTCCTCAGGAATAGGTTTGGTGGAGCCAGCTGGAAACATTCGAGAAGCCAAAGGATACAAGCCAGGAGCAACAGCAGCAGTGCCAGAGTCCCCCGAGTCTCTTTCCCATTCACAGAATTCTGAAACTGGATATAAGACTGTCACTTCTCTGAAACAGACAGACAGCATTCAAGACCAAGACCAAAAGTCCAAACTATAAAAGTACTGGTGTCAGAGACTATACTGATCAAGACCTGCTAATTCAAAGCTTGGACACAAAGATGGATTATAATATGGAGAAGGGTTTCCACATCTCTACTAGACATCAACCAGGAGTCTTCATAATTGCTGATAAATTCATTAAACAATTTCTAAAAGTGGATTTCTACAGTTTATTTGATATCCTCAAATTCTTGAATTGTTCAGTATAGTGACTTAAGGGCAGCTGAGATAGCTCAGTGAACTAAACACCTACTTAGGCAAGTGCAGGGATTGGGGTTTGATCCCCGGCACCACAGGCTGCACTGGTCCCACCCCCCTGGTGTGTTGAGCTGGGCACCAAGTCCAGGCATGGGGGCACATGCCTGTAATCGAAGCACTGGGATTACTACAAGTCTGAACTACATAGTAGGATTTTTTTTTTTTTTTTTTTTTTTTTTTTTTTTTTTTTTTTTTTTTTTTTTTTTTTTTTTTTTTTTTGGCTAGCTCAGGCTGCCTTATGGGTAGGTCTGGTGTGGCTGCTTGTGGAGCTGGGTGCCTGCTTGAGTTTGCCCAAGCAGGTGCTTTTGCTTTTTTTTTTGGTGGGACTAGGGTTCGAACTCATGATCTTATACTTGCCAGGCAGGCACTTGTGCCACAGAGCTATCTCTACACCCACTAAGCAGGTGCTGAACTAACCTGCAAGTCCTATCAAGCTGCAGTGAAACCCTGAGCCAAGTACATAATATATATATAAACAGAGTGATGACATAAGTGATTTAATTAGGCTTCTCTCCAGCAGAACCCACTATAGTTAACTCAGCATTCTTTCTCGTTATCATAGGTAATTTTTATGTTTAATTATTAAAGCAAAAACAATTATTTGTTTGTTGTCTTTTAGAGACAAGGTTTTACTATGAAATACAGGTTGCTCTAGAACTCACTTTGCAACCCAGGCTGGCCTCAAAACTGCAGTGATCCTTCTGCTTCGGCATCCCAAGTGTTGGAATTACAGGCAAGGACCACCATGACCTGCTAAAAACAGTATGTTTTTAAAACCTCCTATATAGGGGCTGTGGAGATAGCATTAGATATTGTCATGGGCTCTGGGCCTCCAGTTGGCCTTGTGGAAGGCTTTTGTTGTTGTTGTTGCCTAGGCTGGTCTCAAACTTCCACCAGTCCTCCTGCCTCAGCCTTGCAAGTGCTGGGATTATAGGCATGTGCCACTATGCCCAGCTTGTGGGAGGTATTGTTATGAGTTCTAGGTCTTCAGCTGGCCTTGTGCAGGATATTAGGTTTTAGGCCCCCAGCTGGACTCTTTAGTGTGTGGACAGATTTTCTGCACTCTTGTATAATTATGAGTCATTATACAGTAATCTTATAAAAATGTGTGCTGCATTGTATTGTTCCCTTTGCAAAAGTCCAAATCACAATAGCTACCTTGATTTTACAGTACAATTTGAAATCGGGTATTGTGGTATCTCTAGCCTTATTCTTCTTTTTTTTTTTTTTTTTTTTTTTTTTTTTTTTTTTTTTTTTTTTTTTTTTTTTGTCTTTTTGAGACAGGGTCTCACTATGCAGTTCAGACTGGCCTTGAGCTCACTTTTGTAGCCCAGGCTGGTCTCGAACTCACACCGATCCTCCTGCCTCAGCCTCCCGAGTGCTGGGATTACAGGCGTGCGCCACCAAGCCCGGCTTAGCCTTATTCTTCTTATTTAGGATTACTTTGGCTATTTTGAGTCCTTTGTGTGTTTTATTTTGTTTTGTTTGTCTTTTTGAGACAGGGGCGGGTCCGGCAGGATGGTTCAGTGGTCTAAAGCGCCTGCTTGAGAAAGCTTGGGCGGCTTCAGGGACCTAGGTTCGATCCCTGGCACCACATGCTGCACCAGCCCTGCCCTCGGGGCGGGCTGAGCCAGCCATAAAAATGAGTGAATAAACAAACAAAGGTTCTGAAACAAGAAAAAAAATAATTAAAACTCACTGATCCTCCTGCCTCAGCCTCCCAAGTGCTGGGATTACAGGCATGCACCACCACACCCAGCTTGTGGTTTTTTTTAAAACTTTATTTATTTGTATTATGGCGGCTTAGCCTGCCATGGGGGTGGGGCTGGCACATCATGTGGTGCTAGGGATTGACCCGCGGTTCCCGTGTACTTTCCTAAGCAGGCAGGCGCTTTAGACCGCTGAGCCATCTTATTGGCTCCCTCTGTATTTCTGTATGAATTTTAGGATTGTTTTTTTCCAGTTATGTGAAGAATGTCATTGTCTCATGGGGATTCCAATGAATCTGCAGATCACTTTCAGTAACATGGCCATTTTTTGACAATATTAATTCTGTCAACCCATAGACATGGGAGGTCTTGCCATCTTGTGATGCTTTCCTCAATTTTTATCTTCCGTGTGCTGAATTTTTCATTGTAGAAGTCTTTCATCTCTTTTGTTAGTCATTCTTAGGTATTTCTTTTTTTTTTTTTTTTTTTTTGTCTTTTTGAGACAGGGTCTCACTATGCAGTTGAGGCTGGCCTTGAGCTCACTTTTGTAGCCCAGGCTGGTCTCGAACTCGCACCGATCCTCCTGTCTCAGCCTCCCGAGTGCTGGGATTACAGGCGTGCACCACCACGCCTGGCTTTAGGTATTTCTTTTAAAGTTATTCTGAATGAAACTGTTCTCCTGCTCTCCTCAGCCAGCCCATTACTGGTGTTTAGTGAAGCACTTAACTTCAATGTTGAATCACTATCTGCTATGTTGCTAATTCAATTTATTAGCTTTAAAGGTTTTTCTTTGCAGAATTTTTAGGGTCCATTAAGTATAAGATCATATCATCTGCAAACAAGCATAACTTTACTTCTTCCTTTCCTACCTGGATCTGTTTTTATTTTTTTCTCTTGCCTAACTGCTCTAGCTAAATTTTTGAGAACTACATTGAGTCAGAGTGGTGGGAGTACACATCCTTGCTTTGTTTCTGATATCTTGCCCTTTTTTTCCTATTTAATATTATGCTCTTTTAGTATAATCTGGTGAGGATATGGGGCATTAGGAAAAATATTTATTTATTTATTTATTTAGCAGTACCAGGGTTTGAACTCAGGACCTTGCACTTGCCAGGCAGGTGCTTATTCTACTGAGCCATCTCCCCTGGCCCTAAGAGGTGAAAAAAATTTAATGGGCCCTTAAATCAACATGCAAAATAAAATAAAAATTTAGCACATTTTGAATTTTTAAGTGTAACCTCAGCTTTTTTTTTTTTCTTTCTTTTTTTCTTTTTTTTTTAACCTCAGCTTTTCATACCACTAGAAAGGATGATTAAAGTATATGGACAATAACCACTACTACATCAAAATCATGCCAAGATCACCCTCTCAGTTCAATTACTGGACTTACTTATCAAATGCCCTAGTATTTAGTGAATACTGGGCACTGCTACTATGAATGATACAGACTAGGGAGTCTCCACTACATTGTTCATGTGTCTTTGGAAGCAAGAAATGATATATGGAAATATACAACTTAGGGTGAGCCATCTGAAGAAAATCAGTGATCTGAGAAAGGACTACTTTAGTTTTGGTGCAAAGTTGTGTCTATAGAGATGACATCTGGCCTTGGCCATCAAAGACAAGAAGTGAGGCAGGAGACTAGGGTGTAGCAAAACTGACTGGGGAAGTAGGCATGAATCCCAGGCACAGAATAGCTCTTAACATCCTGTACTGGACTTCTTGCAAGAACTCCAGCAGGTCTTGCATAATGAGGCTTACACCTGACCAGGGAGAAATACAAAAGTACAGTGGACAGTGAGCTTCTGCTACTGTAATCTCTCACTGTAAGATGCTCTTGCCCTATAGAGTGTACTTTTCCACTTTTATTTGGTCCAAACTCATCTGCACAGCCTGGTTTTTTGTTACTTTTTTTTTTTTTTTTTTTTTGTCTTTTTGAGACAGGGTCTTGTTATGAAGTTCAGGCTGGCCTTGAGCTCACTTTTGTAGTCTAGGCTGGTCTTGAACTCAAACCAATCCTGCTCCCTCAGCCTCCCAAGTGCTGGGATTACAGGCGTACCCCACCACGCCCTGCTTTTGTTATTTTTAATGAATCTAAAATCTTGCTACCTTTTGTATTTGTCTTGACCAACTCTTTGTTCAGGACAGAGAAAACCTAGAAACCATCCCTAAAAGGCAACTCAAACATAGAAGAGATATAATTCCCAACCTCCTAGATATCCAAAATGCCAAGTTCATGTTCTCTAAAATCAAGGAATTCTAGAAACAATGGAGGTTAAGAGTAGGAAGAATTTGAGAAAAAAGAGAGCTTCTGAGGGGACAGAGAGGAGCCCAAAATGAGGTTGCCTGCCAACCTTGCTGCTCAAGTGTATTTACTGAGCAAAGTCACAAGACAGGCTTAAGGTGGGACATAATTATTATTCAGTAAGATTACAAATACAGTAATTTAGGTAATATTTATTTTCTTTCCTTGGTACTAAGAATCAAATTCACCGGGCTGGGGAGCTGGCTCAGTAGAATAAGCACTTGCCTGGCAAGCGCAAGGCCTGAGTTCAATCCCCAATCCTGCAAAAAAAAAAAAAAAAGCTAAGAATCAAACTCACAACCTTGTATTTGCCGGGCAGGCACTGTGCCCCTGAGCTGTATCTCAGGTCCTTCACTTAGGTAATATCGATCCAATGGACAATCATAGGATGGGTGTGAGGTGAGATAAAACTATGGTCAATCAATAAGATCACAATATAGTCCTTTTGGGCCCGGCGGGATGGCTCAGTGGTCTAAAGCCCCTGCTTGGGAAAGTTTGGGCAGCTTCAGGGACCACGGTTAGATCCCCGGCACCACATACTGTGCCAGCCCTGCTTTCGGGGCAGGCTGAGTCAGCCGTAAAAATGAGTGAATAAGCAAACAAAGGTTCTGAAACAAGAAAAAATAAAATAAAATAAAGGGGCCCGGCGGGATGGCTCAGCGGTCTAAAGCGCCTGCTTCGAAAGCTTGGGCAGCTTCATGGACTGCAGTTTGATCCCCGGCACCACATGCTGCGCCAGCCCTGCCCTCAGGGCGGGCTGAGCCGGCCATAAAAATGAGTGAATAAGCAAAGGTTCTGAAACAAGAATAAAAATAATAAATAAAATAAAATAATTAAATTTAATTTAATTTAATTAAAAAAAATATAGTCCCTTTGGTAATATTAAATGGGGATCAAATGGGGAAGCAGAGGTACAGCCAAGGATTTTCCTGGAAGGGGAGAGGTGGGTTAAGGAGGCTTGAGTCCTCTACAGCAAGGTGATTCATGCCTAATTAGAATATCAGTGACTGCGGTGATTAAGTTCCTCTTTTTATTGAAGTCAGGCCTTCAGTGAATGTGCCTCCAGCCACCAGTGTCTGCCTTATTAATCCCTGGAGGGCTCAGCCCTATCTGACTGCCGGTTTCTACTTAACTTAGGCATCCATATAACCCTAACAACTCGAAAACCCAGTAGGATACATAAGTCCCTCTCCCCATTACGATGTGTAAGAACATTTTAGATAGAAATAACAACTAGTACTGGTAGCAAAGGCCTACAGAGATTTAACTTCTCAAGGAATAAAAAGGCAGAGCATAGTAATTGCGGGGCGTGGCACCGGATGCGGCAGGCAGCCGTGATCTATGCATTTAAGTGGGGGCGCCAGATGTGATTTATAAGCATAGGAATGACTTAAGGCCAAGGTTCCGTGGAAAACGTGCTCGAAACTTGCGGCAGAACTAAAAATGACAATTTTGGTGTTCTAACTTCAAGGAAGGGTTACTTACTAAAGCTTACATGCCACAATGTTGTAACTGCTGACGATGACAAAACAGGTCTTCACGAGTTTCACCTCCTTGAAATAAGGTTTAAAAAAAAAAAAAAAAAAAATGAAGGTTTTGAAGTCCTGGCTTCAAGAGCTAAATCCCTCAAGGCCCTAGCCCATGAAAATTTATTTTCCACAACTAATATATGAGCCGGCTATCTGTCTATTTGTACCAAGAAAACACCTACACTTTCCACCTCTGGTCTCCCTTTTTCTCGCCCCACTCCTCGCTCCCTGCCCTCCCGGGCGCCCCAGCTGTAGACCGCCGGCCGCAGCAAGCTCCAGTCAAAGGCGTGCTTCAGAGCATTGGGCGGCCGCAGCGGGTCCCACTGCGCCTGCGCCGTGCCCCCCAACCCGCTGAGGGTCCCACTGCGCCTGCGTCTCCCCGCTCCCCCCGTCCCACTGCGCCCCCGCTATGGTCTCCCTCCCGCCCCCCGCTGCAGGGCTTAGGTCACCGGAACTTGACTAGCGCTTCCGGGTCAGAGCCATGGCGGTGGCAAATTCAAGCCCGGTAAACCCTGTGGTGTTCTTCGATGTCAGCATCGGTGGCCAGGTGAGATACACTCGGCTACCCAGACATTCACCAGAAAGAAAATAACGGGCCCGGCAAGGAGAGGAATGTTGAGGCCAGAAACTGAAACTGCACCAGAGCCTACGGACATGCCAGGCTGGTGGGAGGAAGGGGGAGGAAGAGCCTGGTCCACCTTAGCGCTCGGCTTCTGGAGGGACCGGGCAGAAGGAAAATTTTGCCTAGAATGGCGGAGGTGGCGGAGGTGTAAGACGCTAGAAGCATCGGGATGGAGCAGCTTGTCATGCTTGCCCCCAGCTCCGTGAGCCCATCACAGTAAACTGAACCTTCTCACCGTCTCCTGCTGTTCACAGGAAGTTGGCCGCATGAAGATCGAACTGTTTGCAGATGTCGTGCCCAAGACGGCCGAAAATTTCAGGTAAGGAGAGGATCCAGCTGTGTTAGGCTAAGCCGAGCCAGAAGCCAGTCCGTGTGTGGAATCGCCCAGCTCCCCCTGTCGCTCTCTCACTGCTCTTGAGATCTGTTACTTTGTGCGAATGGTTACCGGTTATTTTTCGCCTGTGAACTTGTTAGGCTGTTTCCCTGGGTGCCTTGACGTTTGACGTTGTGAGTAAATTTCGGACACCTGTGCCTATAGCTCCGCCCCCCCCCCCCCCCGCCCCCCAGAGATTGAAGGCTGGGACATCATGGAGACTGATTTCACTGTTTTCTCTTTTAGACAGTTCTGCACTGGAGAATTCAGGTCAGTCTCAGATGTGTTTGACTTCTCTGCCTGCTCCTGAGGGGTGCCCTGGGGCTGCAGTGAAGGTATTACCGAACCACTAACCAGTCTACTACACCAAGATTGAACTCTTAACTCATTTACCTTTCTATCTCCCCTCCTCCCATCACCTTTAGAAAAATGCCTTTGACTCCAGTGTGTCATAAATTTGAAAGGCCCGTGATTACCTGTCATTCCAAGTCTCTTTCTTTTTGGTTATAGAAAAGATGGGGTTCCAATTGGATATAAAGGAAGCACGTTCCACAGGTAAGGTTTCTAGCAGCTATTCTAACGGTTTCAGAAATACAGTCATCCCTTGGTAGCTAAAGGGGATTGCTTCAAGGATCCGCACCAATATCACAGTCTGTGAGTGTTTATGTCTCATTTGAAATGCCATAGTTGGGGTGAAGGTTTCATGGTAGAGCACTGGCCTTGGCACTTATGAGACCTGGGTTTCATCCCCAATATCATAAAAACAAAAACATATTTGTGCATCCTTCTGTATCCTAAAAAACAAAAACATTTGTACATCCTCTTATGTCCTACAAACCATCTTTAGATAGCTTACAATATCAAGTGCACGGGGCCTGGCGGGATGGCTCAGTGGTCTAAAGCGCCTGCTTGAGAAAGCTTGGGCGGCTTCAAGGACCGCGGTTCGATCCCTGGCACCACATGCTGCGCCAGCCCTGCCCTCGGGGTGGGCTGTGTCGGCCATAAAAATGAGTGAATAAACAAAGGTTCTGAAACAAAAAAAATAAATAAAATTTAAAAAAAACAATATCAAGTGCACTATAAATGCTATATGAATAATTGGTATACTATACTGTGGGAATAATGACAAAGTTAAAAAGGTTCGTACCTTCTCAGGAAAGGTGCTGTTCACCTTCCTGAGTATTTTTTTTTTTTTTTTTTTTTTTTTTTTTTTTTTTTTTTTTGTCTTTTTGAGACAGGGTCTCGCTATGCAGTTGAGGCTGGTCCTGAGCTCACTTTTGTAGCCCAGGCTGGTCTCAAACTCGCACCAATCCTCCTGCCTCAGCCTCCCGAGTGCTGGGATTACAGGCGTGAGCCACCACGCCCGGCTAGAGTATTTTTGATCTGTGGTTGGTTCCAAGGATAGAGAACCTGTTATCCTGATATGGGTGGTCAGCTGTACTACTTTGGGGAATTAGGCTCTTCAAAAGAAGGTAAAGGAGCTGGGGATGCAGCTCAGTGACATAAGAACCTGCTTGGCAGCCACAAGGTCCTGAGTTTGATCTCCAGTACAGTACCACACACACAAAAAAAGGTAAAGACAAACTGGACACAGTGGTCCACACTTACAATCCCATACTTGGGAGGCTGAGGCAAGAGAAATGCCTTGATTTCGAAGCCAGCCTAGGCTCCATAGTGGGAAGCCTGAACTATATAGTGAGACCCTGTCTCACAAAACAAAATGAATGAATGCTGAATAAATGAAATACCAGAGGCTAACTCTAAATCTGGATAAGAAATGTTTTTATGGACAGTAAGTGTTCTAACTCTGAATGTGCTCCCCTACTAGTTTATCTTACATATTCAAAACAGTAACTACTTACCATTCCACTGTCCTGTTTTGTTTTTTTTTTTTTTCATGCTCCTTTGTGAATGTAGGTTTTTTTTTAAGTACATTGTAGTCCTGAAGTGCATATAATATATTCTGTTCATTGTTCTACTTTTGTATATATAAGAATAATATACTTATACTATTTTTGTTGGGTTTTTTTGAGACAGGGTCTTGCTGTGTAATTTGGCCTGACCTTGACCTCGACCTTGATCTCGACCCCAATCTCATTACAGTCCTGCTTCAGCCTCCCAATTGCTGGAATTATAAGCATGTGCCTCCACCACCAACACTTAGCATCTAGTTCTTAAAATGACCAAATATGATATCTAAAAATAGTCCTATTCCCTTAGGCCACTGGAAGAGAAGGGTAATTACATTTACTCTCATTTTAATATAGAATCTGCTCCCTGGTCTCACTGTGGTAATAATGCTACCATGTAATTGTCAGCTTAAATAATAGAGATTCTCCAAAGAGTAATGATGCTTATTTTTGAATAGCAGAGCATTGCAATGTGAATACAGGTGCCATAATAGGTGCTTATTGATGCAAGACATTTTTAAACACAAAAATAAGGAGAATTACATAAAATATTTCAAAATAGGGCCCGGCGGGATGGCTTAGTGGGCCAAAGTGCCTGCTTAGGAAAGCTTGGGCGGCTTCAGGGACTGCGGTTCGATCCCCGGCACCACATGCTGTGCCAGCCCTGCCCTCAGGCTGAGCCGGCCATAAAAATGAGTGAATAAACAAAGGTTCTAAAACAAGAAAAAAATAAATAAATAAATAAAATAAAAAATTAAAAAAAAAAAATTCAAAATGATTCCTTGCTACAAGGATCAATAATAAGGGTAGCTCTAGTGTGAAAGTGACAAGTATTTTTTGGGCAAATGTCCTGGCAAGAAGTATGTCTTATGTGAAGTTGCAGTCTTTGTGCAAGGTTATATGTCTAGCAGATTTTTTTTTTTTTTTTCCTTTTTGAGACAGGGTCTTGATATGCTTTCAGGCTGGCCTTGAGCTCACTGTGTAACCCAGGCTGGTCTTGAACTCATGATCCTCCTGCTTTGGCATCCCAAGAGCTGGGACTACAGGTGTGGGGCACCAGACCCAGCTAGCAGAGTTTTACGATAGTTGCTGTAATCAAGTAATCATCTGTGAGAACCCTTCTTTCATAGAGTTGATACAAGCAACTCCATTTTGATTTTCACAACTTTCTTATAACTCTATCAAGAACTTGTTAGGTCTCTTATCTTCAGCCACGCTCCTGTAAAGTAGTATGTGTTATCTGCATTCTACAAAGGAGGACTCTGAGGCTAAAAAAGGCTACATTCCTTGCTACAGTAGCATAGCTGTTGCTATATTATCCAGTAAACAAGTGTGGTGTTATGTTGTGTTGGAAATAGTGTCTGGCCTGGATGGAATCTCAGCACTTGAACTTGCTACAAATTTGAGACCAGCCTGGGATAATACAAAGCAGCATGGGTCCAAGGCTGGCCTGCACTCTCTCAAAAAGACAAAAAAGCAAAGAAACATAAAAATGATATTAAAAATTTTTTTTTTTTTTTTTGTCTTTTTGAGACAGGGTCTCACTGTGCAGTTCAGGCTAGCCTTGAACTCACTTTGGTAGCTCAGGCTGGTCTCGAACTCACACCGATCCTCCTGTCTCAGCCTCCCAAGTGCTGGGATTACAGGCGTGAGCCACCACGCCCGGCATTAAAAAATTTTTAAAAAGAAAATGTTTCACTAAATAGTTCTGGCTGCTTTAGAACTCACTGTATAGCCCAACTTAGCCTTGAACTGATAGCCATCCTCCTGCCTCAGCCTCTCAGAGTACTGGGATGATATATGTACACTATCATGCCTGGCTAGCCAACAGTTACTACCTTTATGTGCACTCCATTCCAAGCATACTCTCTATACTTTTCCTCACAATTTACATTAAGCTCTTGGGCTACCTTTTGCTTTGATTGATATTTCAGTAGTTCTTCCTGCAGGAAGTGCCTTCCTTTTATTGTTGTACAGATACCAGATCATGCATTTAATGAATTTAATGATAACAGCTCCATTTACAATAAAAGCCTGTTTTACAGTCAGGAAAATAGTCCTTTTAGCTGACCTACTACAAGAAAGCTTTTGTCTGTCTGTTCTTTGGTACCAGGGATTGAACTCAGGACCCTATGCTTGCTAAGCAGGCACTTAAGCCATTGAGCAACTATTTTGCAATCAGTGTTTTTTTGTGTGTGTGTGTGACAGGGTCTCACTATGCAGTTCAGGCTGGCCTTGAGCTCACTTTTGTAGCCCAGGCTGGTCTTGAACTTGCACTGATCCTCCTGCCTCAGCCTCCCGAGTGCTGGGATTACAATCAGTGTTAATCTAATACAATGTGTCAATATTTTTCTAAGGGCTGGGGAGATAGCTTAGTGGTCTGAGTGCCTGCCTGGCAGACACAAAGGCCCAAGTTCAACCCCCAGTACTGCATGCCTTGCCAGTGCCATACAGGACCCCAAACCAGGCATTGTGGCACACAGGTGTAATCCCAGCACTGGGGAAGCTGAGACAGGAGGGTCCCTATGAGTCTGAAGTGTGTAGTAAGACCCTGTATCCAACAAATAAGAAAACAGTTTCTAAATTGTAGAACCTTTTCTTAAAATCCTTTACTCTCTGTTTTAGGGTCATAAAGGATTTCATGATTCAGGGTGGAGATTTTGTTAATGTAAGTATTATTGTATTGGTCAAAGATTCATGGGTTTAGCTTTTATTATTGCTGCTACTATTAGTCTTGCTATTATTAGTCTTGAGAACATAGCTGAGTGTGATAAAGGGAGGGTGACCTCAGGGATTCTGTGTAAGGCTTTGGTGAAGTTGCTTTATTACCTAGGCTTCAATCTGTTTGTCTTCAAAGCAGGGGGGAAAAAAAGATATAATATAAAGCCAGGCATGGTGGCTCATGCCTGTAATCCCAGCACTTGGGAGGCTGAGGCAGGAGGATTTGTGCGAGTTCAAGACCAGCCTGGGCTACAACAGTGAGCTCAAGCAGCCTGAACTGCATAGTGAGACCCTGTCTCAAAAAGACCAAAAAAAAAAAAAAACCAGGGAAGATGCTGCTACTTATTCTACAAGGTTGTTGGAAGTGGTAAAAAAAAAAAAAAAAAACTAGTTTAAGCAGAAATTGAGAGTTTATGGTAAGGGGGGCTGGGGAGAAGCTCCATGGCACAAGTGACTGCCCAGAAAGTGTAAGGTTGTGAGTTCAAACCCTGGTCCCACACACAAAAAAAAGAGTTTATGGTAAGGTATTACATGGAGCCCAAAGTAGGAAATAGCCACACAGAAACAAGGTGGTTCTTTTTTGAGTTTTTCTCCTGTTCTCTATACATCTTTGCTATGTTATCTTTCTGTCCTCTGTTCTGCTGTACAGAAGATAGTCACTGCCAACTTCTAGTTTTATATGATACAAATTCAGCCTCAGAGAGACCATCTGTCATACTACCAGATTCATAGAGAAGGGATTCTAGGTGGCCCAGTGTGAGTTCAGTATTGTTGCCTAGTCCAGTTAACTTTGGCCAGGAGGATGGTATTCTGTACAGACACCAGACTTTTAGGGGCTCACCCACCCACGTAGACAGTTTGAAGGAGTAGAGTGGCAGTCACTGAAGTGGGTCGGTCCTTTTATGTCCTGCAGACATGAGAGTCTTCGGGAATATCAGGAATGTGATCACTGTTCTGTTGTTCTCTGCTTCACTGGTGTTAACTCACATTTCTAGAGACACAGCTGATGCTGTATTATCTAGTCTGTGTTAGTCCCTGCCCAGTGTTTGGGTGTGCAGATGTCTTGCTTGGTTCTTCCTTTGATTCTAAGCTAGGACCAGAGAGATATAGTTTTGGAGATGATCAGTAACAGTAAGAGTAAGCTGGTGAGGGGCAGTATTGGGGATTAAACTGACATCTCATATACTAAGCACATAGTCCATCATGGAATACATCGCTCGTTCTTATGTTGTTTTGTTTTGTCTTTTAAGACAGGGTCTCCCTATGCAGTTCAGGCTGGCCTTGAACTCATTTTTGTAGTCCAGGATGGTCTTGAATGCTCACACTAGTCCTCCTGCCTCAGCCTCCCAAGTGCTGGGATTACAGGCATGTGCCACCATGCCCAGCCTTATGTTGTTTTCAGACAGGATCTCACTAAGTTGACCATGCTGGCTTTGAGCTTGGGCTTCAGTCTCAATGTCCAGAGCAGCTGGGGTTATAGGCAGAGACCTCCATTCTTAGAGCAAAATAGACCTTTAAAAAACAAGGCTTTAAGCCAGGCGTGGTGGCGCACGCCTGTAATCCCAGCCCTCGGGAGGCTGAGGCAGGAGGATTGGTGCGAGTTCGAGACCAGCCTGGGCTACAAAAGTGAGCTCAAGGCCAGCCTGAACTGCATAGCGAGACCCTGCCTCAAAAAGACAAAAAAAAAAAACAAAAAAACAAGGCTTTAGGTGCAACTATATTCTTCCTTTGGTTTCTTTCACTCCAAGCTGCTAACACTTCCTTTTCTCTACTCAGGGAGATGGTACTGGAGTTGCCAGTATTTATCGAGGCCCATTTGCAGATGAAAATTTCAAACTCAGACACTCAGCTCCAGGACTACTTTCTATGGTAAGTGAGGTCCAGTTAAGACTTTGGGCTTGGGAGCCTGGCAGGATGGCTCAGTGGTCTAAAGCGCCTGCTTAGCAAAGCTTGGGCGGTTGCAAGGACCTTGGTTCAATCCCCGGCACTATATGCTGTGCCAGCCCTGCCCTGAGGGCAGGCTGAGCCGGCCATAAAATTAAATAAATAAACAAAAGTTCTGAAACAAGAAAAAAATAAGAAAATTCTTTAAAAAAAAAAAAAAAAAAGACTTTGGGCTAGAGGGACTGGGCGCGGTAGTGCATGCCTGTAATCCCAGCACTTGAGAGGCTGAAAATAGGAGAATCACTGCAAGTTGGCTTTACATAGTGAGAACCTATAGACCCTGTACTAAATATAATAATAATCTGAGTACAAGACTTTGGACTAGATTAACAGCACTAATCTCTATTAGCTCTTCTGGGCTCTTGTTGAAGCCCTGTCATGCTCCTGGGGTTATGCTTGGCCAGGCTTTATATCTGCCACCCATACTGCCTTTACTAGCCTAGTTTCATTTTGTTGAACACGACCTGGTAGCAGGTTAGGGAATGAAAACTGAGCTCTAATGTACCACATACCTTTATTTGAGCCCAGACACACAGCCTTACTGCTCCAGATGCAGCAGGTTGTACTTTCAAGACCTGATGTTCACCCACTCATAGTCCTGCTTAGGCTTGCAGCCAGGAATACACACTGCCTGCTAGCCACTCACCTTTCTTCACTCACTACTGCTGCTCCTGTGTCCCGGAACACCTTCTTCATTTATGATCCTCACTGAGACATTGTAGTCCCATTCCCAGTCCTGTGCGTTTATCACTTACAGCCCCTAATCTAAACCACATTGCTCCCTCTCCATCATGCTCATTTCCCTTTGTTTACCCATTTATCCTTCCCCTTACTTTTTTCTTAGTTCCTCCCACAGATATCCCTCCTTAAGTATTCTAGTTCTCACTTCTTTTTTTTAAAATTTATTTATTTATTTGTTTGTTTGTTTGTTTGTTTATTGTTTCAGAACTTTTGTTTGTTTGTTTATTTATTTTTATGGCCGGCCCAGCCTGCTCTAAGGGCAGGGCTGGCACAGCATGTGGTGCTGGGGATTGAACCACAGTCCCTGCAGCCGCCCAAGCTTTCCCAAGCAGGCGCTTTAGACCACTGAGCCATCCTGCCAGTCCCAATAGTTCTCACTTCTGAGCCATGACATTTGCATACGCATTCTCTGTCCTGTCTGCTCAGTCTTCACTCATCCCTTTAGATATTCATTAAATAGAGATCTGCTCATAGCCATAGCCATTCTGTCCAGGCCTCATGTTAAGGATACAGGCATGATTGCTGCCACTGTAACACTTAACATCTAATGAGAATCAGACATGCAGAATAAACCAGCCAGCATGGTGTAGTCAGTGCCATTAGTACATCAAGATGGGGACTCCTCGGTGTACATGGAGGAATGTGAGGACCCAGAGGAGAGATGGTGGTTACTGTGGAAAAGCTTTCACAGAGGGAAGAATATTTGAGTTGATTTTTTTTATACCTGGCTCAGCCTTGTCCTGGGAGTGGGGCTGGCACAGCATGTGGTGCTGGGGATCGAATCTGGTGGTGCCTAAGGTTGCCTAAGCTTTCCTAAGCAGGCACTTTGGACCACTGAGCCATCTTGTGGGCCCAAATATTTGAGTTTTTAAAGCTATTCTGTACCAGTTGACATGGGAAGGAAGAGCATTGCAGATAGAGCAAACAGGCCCTTCAGGATCTGCACCCTTGCAAAAGGAAGATGGCTTATTGAAAAATAAGAAGTGGAGCCAGTGAGACAGCTCAGTAGAATAAGTGCTTGGCACAGGGTCCTAAGTTCATTCCCTGGTACCGTAAAAGAAAAAGGGAGGGGAGGGAGGAAGGAGAGAAGGAAGGAGGGGGGAAGGAAGGAAGGAAGAAGGAAGACAAGGAGGGAGAGAGGGAGGGAAGGGAAGGGCAAGGGGAGGAAAAGTAAGAGGAGGAAGTGATGAAAGGTAATGAGAACATAGGATGTGTTTGGTAGAGGGAATGCCCAGTCACCTGGAGGAATGGGGGCCTAGCTCCCGAAGGGTTTCACAAGCCAGAAAAAGTATAGGGGTGTGGACCTTTGTAGGTTTTAAAGAGTCATAATTGCTTTTCTGAGTGAGGTTGATCATCTTTGTGTTTTAAAATGAAGACCCTGGCTTACATGTGAGTGGCATGTGAGGAGGCATGAAAACTATTTAGAAGCCTGCCCTAATAACTGGGCAGAAAATATAATAGACAAAAATAGATCTTTTTAAGTAGGAAGAGGGGCTGGGGAGATAGCTCCGTGGCACAAGTGCCTGCCTGGCAAGTGCAAGGTCGTGAGTTTGAACCCCAGTCCCACCAAAAAAAAAAAAAAAAAAAAAAAAAAAAAAGTAGGAAGAGGACCAGTAGATGGAAGAGGCAGGAAGGAGACAAAAGAATTCAGATGTATTATGTGCATGTACCAGCTATCCACAGTGAGGTGAACATATACTGCTCCAGGCATGGTGGCACACACCTGTTAGCTCAGCCCCTAGGAGGCTGAAGTAGGAAGATTACTGATTAGAGGCCACCCTGGGTATGTAATGACTTCAAGGCCACTCTCAACCACATACGGAGACTTTGGAGACTTTCTCAAAAATCACAAAAGAATCATTGTATACTATCAACGTGTACTAATAAAAATCAAAGCTTAGCCGGGCGTGGTGGTGCACGCCTGTAATCCCAGCACTCGGGAGGCTGAGGCAGGAGGATCCAGGAGGATCGGTGCAAGTTCAAGACCAGCTTGGGCTTCAAAAGTGAGCTCAAGGCCAGCTTGAACTACATAGCGAGACCCTGCTTCAAAAAGACAAAAAAAAAAATTTTTTTTTTTAAATAAATAAATAAATAAGCTTAAAAAATAATTGTGGGGCCGGGCGTGGTGGCTCACGCCTGTAATCCCAGCACTTGGGAGGCTGAGGCAGGAGGATTGGTGTGAGTTCGAGACCAGCCTGGGCTACAAAAGTGAGCGCAGGACCAGCCTCAACTGCATAGCGAGACCCTGTCTCAAAAAAAAGACAAAAAAAAAATAAATAAATAAAAAAAAAATAATTGTGGGGGGCCCGGCAGGATGGCTCAGTGGTCTAAAGCGCCTGCTTAGGAAAGCTTGGGCAGCTGCAGGGACTGCAGTTCGATCCCCGGTACCACATGCCGCGCCAGCCCTGCCCTCAGGGCAGACTGAGCCAGCCATAAAAATAAATAAATTAATAAACAAAAGTTCTGAAACAAGAAAAAAAAAATTCAAAAAAAAATAATAATAATAATTGGGGCTGGGGAGATAGCTCCGTGGTACAAGTGCCTGCCTGGCAAGTGCAAGGTCGTGAGTTTGAACTCTGGTCCCGCAAAAACAAAACCAAAACAAAAAATTGGGCAAGGCTAGTTACAGCAAACGATTTGCAAGCCAACCCCCCTTTAGGAAAGCAAGGCTGAGCAAGTGCAGGTAAAGATGGCAGAAGCAAGTTAAACAGACTCCGAGCCAGGTGTGGTGGTGCTCGCCTGTAATCCCAGCACTTGGGAGGCTGAGGCAGTAAGATCGGTGCGAGTTCAAAACCAGCCTGGGTTACAAAAGTGAGCTCAAGGCCAGCCTGAACTGCATAATGAGACCCTGTCTTGAAAAAACAAAAACAACGACAACAACAAAAAAAAGGATTCATCTTTCCCACAAGGAAGAGAACACCTCACTGGGCACACCACAGTGTTAGCATATTTGGAGGAGGGGAAATGGAAGAATCCCTGGTCTCTGCTACCTTCGGGCTGGTACTGGCTAAGTTGTGCTATGATGTGTCTTAGAAGACGCTTGGTTTTTCTCCCATCCTATGAGTTTTTTAAGGACAGAATTGGGTCTTAGTTGTCTCCAGACCCTACCATCTAACATAGTCTGCTGAACAGATACTAATGAACAACAAAATGGTAATCAGAATAATACCTGACCTGATGACGTATTTGTCAACAAGTCCCTTACCTGCCTTGATTAATTTTAATATATTCAAAACATCTCTTTAAGATAAGTAATGAGGAAACTAAGGCACAGAGTGGTTACATGACTAAATGAAGGCCACAGGGCTATTGTTGGAGCTAGGGTTTAACCTGGGTCTTCTGGCTACTGATTGTATATAAATGTTAGCTATACCACCAGGGAAAATAATTATTCAAGAGCTGATCTTGTCCCTGAACTATAAAAATGTGCCCTGTGGACTAAAGGTATAGTTCCATAGTAGAACAGTTGTTTAGCATGGCCCAGACCCTGAGTTCAATACCCCGTATTGAAAACTATAAAATGTGTTCTGTGAGTATTTTTGTGCCCATTTGATAATGAATGTACATGAGTGGAAAAATAAAGCACATAAACTTGGTTAGAATCCTTGGGAATCTACCCCTTAAATTCCAGAGTTTGGACCTACAATTCAAACACTCATTTAATTTCCTTTATTTTTTTTTATTTTAGTTTTAATTCTATGTGTGTGGTACAGGGTCTCACAACACAACTTGGACTCTAGTGATCCTCTTGTTTTAGCCTCCCCAGAGCTAGGATTATAGGTGTGTGCCACCACATCCAGCCTTGATGGCAGGCTCAGCACACCGGGGGCAGGGCTGACCTGGAATGTGATACCAGGATTGAACTGGTCCCTGTGGTTGCCTAGGCAGGTGCTTAGATAGCTGAGCTAACTCTGTAGCCCTACTCCCTTAATTTTATTTATTTGTTTGTTTGTTTGTTTGTTTGTTTGTTTGTTTTTGTGGGACCGGGGTTCAAACTCACGACCTTGCACTTGCCCAGCAGGCACTTGTGCCTTGGAGCTATGTCCCCAGCTCCCCACTCCCCTAATTTTATACATATACAAACACCAAGGGGCCTGGCAGGATGGCTCAGTGGTCTAAAGCGCCTGCTTGGGAAAGCTTGGGCGGCTTCAGGGACCGCGGTTCGATCCCCGGCACCACATGCTGCGCCAGCCCTGCCCTCAGAGCGGGCTGAGCCGGCTATAAAAATGAATGAATAAACAAAGATTCTGAAACAAGAAAAAAATAAATAAATAAAATGCTTAAAAAAAATTAAAAAAAAAAACAAAACACCAAAACTAGGCTACTTTTACTCTGTTCATTTTATAAAAGCCAAAAATAGTCTCATCTTACATAGGATAGTCCAAAATTCCTAATTAGAGATCATCCCTAGACATTGGTGTTAATGCTAGTATGTCATATATATTTTTCTTCACAACTGAACATAGGATCAACCATTTTAAATCCATCAAGCATCTGATTGAGACTAGTGACTTACCTATTATAAATTCTAGTTTTTTTTCAGCAGTATTAATTTTTTGAGATTTCTATTTCAGTAGTGGTAGTGGTAGTGGTAGTAGTGGTGGTAGTAGTAGTAGTAGTAGTACCAGCAGCAGCATTTTTTTTTTTGTCTTTTTGAGACAGGGTCTCGCTATGCAGTTCAGGCTAGCCTTGAGCTGACTTTTGTAGCCCAGGCTGGTCTCGAATTCGCACCGATCCTCCTGCCTCAGCCTCCCGAGTGCTGGGATTACAGGCGTGAGCCACCACACCCGGCATTTTTCAAAATATTTAATAAAAGCTTCACATAGTTATATAGACACTTTGTTTTTGTTTTTTTTATGTTGTTAGGACAGGGTCTGTAGGAGCTCACTACACAGATTGAATTTATAGTGATCCCCCCATTTTCAGCCTCCCATGCGCTGGGATTATAGGTTCTTGACATGATGCCCAGTTTCAGTCACCGTTCCAGTGTGCCTGAAGCTGGCACAGCATACCAGTGACCAAATACACAGATACTTTTATAAGGCACTAATGAATGAAATATATGAAAGCATGAATTCAGGATATCAAAGACAGTTTATTGGTATCAATATAAATGTACAAGAGTAGACTTCATATGAAAGTCTAATATTCTTTGCAAAGCATCACTTTATAAAAGGATAGCCTGTTCTTATATACTACATTATCACGTATAATACCTTAAAAACATTCAAGGGAGGAAAAGGAAAATGTCATGACAAGAATGTTTCTTTTTTTGTTGTTTTGTTTTGTTTTGTTTTGTTTTTCTGAGACAGGGTCTCGCTAAGCAGCTCAGGCTGGCCTTGAGCTCATTTTTGTAGCCCAGGCTGGTCTCGGACTCGCACTAATCCTCCTGCCTCAGCCTCCCAAGTGCTGGAATTGCAGGTGTGCGCCACCACGCCTGGCTATGTTTCAAATATTAAAATATTAAAATATTTTCCACATAAAATGTAATAATAAATGGTTGTAGGTGAAGATTAATATTGCAGTTTCTTACACCTCATTTCATATTATTTTTATAATATAGTACAAAGCCTTTTAGACAAAAGAGCTTATTGCATAGGCAACAGACAAATCTTTCCCTAGGTAATTGCTAATTTGGTAGTATAATTCAGTTATAATCAGTTCTGAACAAAATACATCAAATTGGCTAGGGAGATAGCTCAGCAGTCTAAGCACCTGCCTGGCAAGTGCAAGGACCTGGGTTTGATCTCTGGTACTGCATGCTGTGCCAGCCCTGGAATGCTGGGTATGGTGGCACATGCCTGTAAGCTCAGTGCTGAGGAGGCTAAGACAGGAGGATCACTGAGTCTAAATAGCATAACAAGACCCTGTGTCATAGGGGCTGAGGAGATAGCTCTGTGGCCAAGTGCCTGCCTGGCAAGTTTGAACCCCAGTCTAAAAAAGGCCCCGTATCAAATAAAGAAACTAAAAAGAAAAAAAGATTTAAAAAACTACACCAGGGAGCTGGGGAGATAGCTCCAAGGCACAAGTGCCTGCTGGGCAAGTGCAAGGTCGTGAGTTTGAACCCCGGTCCCACAAAAATAAATAAATAAATACATAAATACATAAATAAATAAATAAATAAATAAAAATAAAATAAAAAACTACACCAAATCAAACACTCATGGTAGAGGAAATGTACACTTATTAAAGGATCTGACTTCTGAAAGCCACTGTTCTTTTATGTTCTATCCCTCTCTGTGTCCTTGTGTCCCTGCCCAAGACCTGGCTCATAACAGTTGCTCAATTAGGTTTGTAAGAAGAAAGCTTGTAAGTCAGGGCTATAGACTCTTAGGAATCTTGCCCTTCAGCTAACATGGCCAGGAAGCTTACTCTAAATATATTTGGTTTCTGTCAGGCAAACAGTGGTCCCAGTACAAATGGCTGTCAGTTCTTTATCACTTGTTCGAAGTGCGACTGGCTGGATGGGAAGCACGTAGTGTTTGGTAAGTCCTACTCCTGTCAAAGGGTCCACGCCCTGGTCACTCAGGTGAGGCTTCCAGAGGATCCAGTTTCCAGACTTACTAAGAATGTTCTGAAAGGGTCACCATTACTATCCTGGAGCTGGTGAAATGCTCTAGGATAGTAATGGTGACCCTTTCAGAATTTTCATTGTATGGTCTGCTATAGTATGTGTACCAGAGGTTTGCCGTTGCTGCTCTAGGTAGTAGTAGGGAAGACAGAAGTGGTGAGGGGGCCAGTTAGATAGCTCAGCAGTCTAAAGCACCTGCTTAGGCAAGCACTCAGGGACCACAGTGTAATCCCCAGCACCATATGCAGTGCCAGCCCCACACCTAAGGTGGACTGAGCCTGCTACAACAAAAGAAGTAATGAGGAGGTGAGGAAGAGGTGTGGTTGTAGTAATATAAGAAAGGATCAGGGGCTACCTGGTCTAGTATGTAACCACTTTGGTAATGTGTATTCTAAGGGAAAACCCAGATTATATTACCAGGGAAGTGCCACAGAGGCAGCATGGTACATGAGGGCTCTGGAACTGCTCAGACCCAAGCTTGATCACTAAAACTCAGCAGCTAAGTCCTGTGACCTTAGGCAAGTCATTTCACCTCACCAATTTCAATTTCTTGAAGTTAGTAAAAGGCTTTAATGAGCTCATAGCTAAGAACAGGTATTGAAACTGAGCATTATAGTACATGCCAAAATCCCAAGATTCAGGAATCTGAGGCAGAAGGGTCATAAGTTTGAGGCAAGCATGGTCAATATCATGAGATCCTATCTCAAACCAAACCAAAAACATCGAGCACGGGGTGCTAGAAAGTACTATGCAAATGACAAAAATAAAAGTCCGCCTAATACTCTTCCTGCAGGGAAAATCATTGATGGACTTCTAGTGATGAGAAAGATTGAGGTAAGTCCTGCTTAGATGTCCTTTTTCTCAGCCTTTGTATCCGGTATTGTCTGACTAGCAGTGAGGAGCTAGAGGAGAGTACATAGGTTCCAGATGGTTAGGAACAGCCTTCCTCCAAAAGGATGAGAAACCATGTGCCTCAATTTTCTTGTCTCTTTAAGTTAACCTGTCCAGCCCGCACTGCACTTTGCCTCTAAGGACCCCATCACCTACTTGAAAAAACTGCTCCTTAGTACTGCATTCCAAGCTGGGCGTGATGGCGCACACCTGTAATCCCAGCACTCGGGAGGCTGAGGCAGGAAGATTGGTGTGAGTTCAAGACCAGCCTGGGCCACAAAACTGAGCTCAAGGCCAGCCTGAACTGTACAACAAGACCCTGTCTCAAAAAAAAAAAGACAAAAAAAAAAAAAGTACTGCATTCCAAAACCTTGTATATTTAACTCCTGCCACTGCATCCTCTGAGTTTTAGCCACATCCAGCTACTCACTGTTTCCTGTGCCTGCCTTTGCTTGTTCTACCCTGGACTCTTTGCTCATGCTTTTGTCCCTGCTGGGAATGTTCTTTGCCTCCTGGTGAGCTCCAATTCATCCTTCTTACCCAGCTCGGTGTTCCCCTTATGTGAATCCCTTAGCCCTCTATCCTCACTACTTCAGTTATTCATATGCCTCCTTCCCAACTCTCTAATGCTTATGGTGTTCTTATTTACCAAGGCTTAATATTTTCTGAATGCTCTGTATTTTCTCTTTGGTCTGTATTTTATGTATATGCTTATCTTGTCTGCTAGGACATGTGCTGTCCTATCAGTCTCTGGGCCCTGGGTTTGCAGGCTCAAGGAAGGAATGACACATGCCTGAGTGGATGTGCTTTCTTTTCTAGAATGTTCCTACAGGCCCCAACAATAAGCCCAAACTGCCTGTGGTAATTTCACAATGTGGGGAGATGTAGTCCAGGCCAAGACTGAATCATGAATTAGGTAAGTACATATTTTTCCCATGGGTTAGGATTCAGACTCCAGAAAAGGTTCCCAATAATTGATACAATGCATATTGTTGTCCTTATAAGTAGTTATACAGAGTACAGGATGTAGACATTTTTCTAATCATTGTTTTTTTTTTTTTTTTTTTTTTTTTTTTTTTTTTTTTTTTTTTTTTTTTTTTTTTTTTTTTTTTTTTTTTTTTTTTTTTTTTTTTTTTTTTTTTTTTTTTTTTTTTTTTTTTTTTTTTTTTTTTTTTTTTTTTTTTTGTCTTTTTGAGTCAGGGTCTCAGTATGCAGTTCAGGCTGGCCTTGAGCTCACTTTTGTAGCC
>PVJA010020746.1:25438-36721 GCA_004027025.1 Myocastor coypus | reverse complement strand
TCTCTCTCTCTCTCTCTCTCTCTCTCTCTCTCTCTCTCTCTCTCTCTCTCTGAGACATGGTCTCACTATGCAGTTTCTCTCTCTCTCTGAGACATGGTCTCACTATGCAGTTCAGGCTGGCCTTAAGCTCACTATGTAGCCCAGGCTGGTCTCAAACTTGCACTGATCCTCCTGCCTCAGCCTCCCACGTGCTGGGATTACAGGCGTGCGCCCCTGGCTCTCTGAGCTCATTGCTGATCTCATCCCATCACTTTGTACTTCCCTCTTTTTTGAAGATGTGACTACAAGAAAGAACTCTGAACTGTCCCACTCTTTCTTATCTAGTAACTAAGAATCTTTACGTTGAGCCTATAAAATGACACTGAAGACAAGGAAGTAGGCTTAAATGAGAGACACATACCCTGACTGTGTCAATGAGACATCAAAATTTTGCCCATCCAGGAAAGCACTCATGGAAGCATGCCCCTGCTTGCATGTTCTAGGCAGTTTCCCAGTACATGAAACTGCATTTGAGGCCTTGTGGAAAGATTCAACTTCTGGATGAGACCTAAAGGTGCTACTTAATCCACTCCCATAATCAAGGGACCTCACCCTCTTGGACATCATTCATATTGTCTCTCCCCTCTCCTTCTCTGTCTCTGTCTCTCTGTCTCTGTGCCTGGCCCTCTCCTCTCTGCTAGGTCTGGCTCTCATCATTCATGGGAAGAATGTCTGCTAATGTGTAAATTATGGTTACTGAATGATGAGTACTGGTTTTAACTTGGGACTTTCAGAAGTATGTTGCAGATATAGACACAAATTTTAAAGTGGAATTTCAGTAAAATGTAGGCTTTTCTTGCTGCTAGGGAAAGACTAGGTGATTAGGTAGACAGTACCAATGTCTTAGAAACTTCTTTGCCCTAGGGCCCAGGGCAGGATTTCTCAGAGGCATTACCTGATGCTAGGTATCTCTAAAAGTGATCTTTCTTGCTGGATGGGAAGTAGTTTCCACTACTTCCAATTTTGGTTTGATTCCCCCAACCCTCTTTGCACAGTCTGCCAATGCCCTGTAGGCAAAACACAAATGCAGGAGAAAGCACTGATTAGAATACTATTTTGCAACTACAACTGTACGTGTAAGAGTGGGAAAATGATCAGAATTATCTTATGCTTAGACTTTTCTTGCATTAAGAGCTAACCCTTATTTGTATTCCAAATATAAAAGTAAACCACAGGAAAAGCAAACACCTCTGGCCCTTCAGGCGCTATCAGATATCAGAGGCTCCCTTTCTTTGACCACTGGAGTCCAAGAGCCAAGTTTTCAAGGCAATGTCAGTCAAAGCCTCATTCACTATTACTGAGCCTGTGTTTCCACTAATTTGCTCAGTGACCTCAAACAGAGCACACAAAATCTGAGACAGTTTTCAGATGACCCTGATAAGCACACTGAGGCCTTTGCAAGATTTACTCAGACCTATGAACTGAACTAGAAGCACACAATGCTACTCATCAAGCCCTGCCTTCTAGTGTGAGATGAGCAGCAATAAGTGGTACTATTTCACCTGGTGATGAGTATTATACTGTTAGGTTTAGAAGGCCAGAAAATAGGTAGCCAAGGAAACAGCCAGTTCCTGCTGCAGCCCCAGCTGTGCCTACACCAGATCCCTGCTGGCCTACCAAACAGACTGGAGACTGAAAGAAGAGACATCTTCAGATGTGTCTCCTTGAAGGTCTAAGAAAGAAAAAACTAAGTTCTTCAATGACTTTATTTTTATTTATGTATTTATTTACTTATTTATTTATTTTTGTCTTTTTGAGACAGGGTCTCGCTATGCAGTTGAGGCTGGTCCTGAGCTCACTTTTGTAGCCCAGGCTGGTCTCAAACTCGCACCAATCCTCCTGCCTCAGCCTCCCCAGTGCTGGGATTACAGGCGTGAGCCACCACGCCTGGCACTTCAATGACTATAAATTGTCAACTATTCAGCAGGAATAAGATGAGAACCTCTCTGCTTTCTTAGATTGTTAATAAGCAGCACTGATGAAACACACATCCTTGGCTCCTAATTAGACAGAAGGATAGATTAGTCATAAAGTCAAGTTCATTACCCAGTCAGTAGCCTCACTAGTCTCAAATATTAGGAAAAAGCTACAAAAGATGGCTTCTGCTCCTGATAGCTCACTCAACACTCTAGTGAGAGGTGCCTCCTTCCAGGAGGAAGTTAAAGAGAGAAAACAAAGAAACCAAGAAAAAACTGGCTGCCTTGGATGTGGTCTTAAAAGTAATAGATTCTAATTCTGATTATCTAGGCTCTAAGAAGAGCTCAATGACTAAATTCATCTATTACTACCATGTAAAAAGGCCACCTTAGGCAGAACTGTGATAAGAATCATTGAGACAAATAGTCCAAAAAGACTAAAAGGCGCCAGGGTACTCTCTGCAACGGAGGAGCCCCTGATAATCGTGACTGTAAAGTGAAAAGCAAACAGCCCACTGCTGGACGCTGGTGCTATCATCCACTGCTTGTTCTCGACCTTGGTTTTCCTTTCTGCTGTCATACCACAGTGAAGAGAGTCACTGAAAACAAGGTAACTGGCTATTTCTCATAACCCTTAGACTATAACTTGGGACTTTGTTTTTGTTTTTTTTGTTTTTTTTTTTAAATATACGTTCCTTTCTAATTATTCCTGAAAGTCAAATTTCCCTCCTGGAGAGAGATTTCTTTTCTTGCTTGAATACTTTAACATATATGCATCCAGGTCAGATATGCTGCCTCCCCTCCTAGAGACAGAAATAAATCCTGAAGTACAGCATGCAACTTATAGAATAGAAAGAATGGCAACTTATAGAATAGAAAGAATGGTAAGGGCTGTCTGGTACAAATGCATCATAATGATCCTACTGTTCCTCCTCACCAGAGACAATATCTTCTCAGGCCTAAAGCTAAAAGAGGATGACTAGGCCGGGTGAGATAGCGCAGTGGTCTAAAGCACCTGCTTAAGCAGGCTTAGGCAACCACAGGGACCACAGTTCAATCCCTGGCACCACAGCAGCAGCCCTGACCCCAGGGTGAGCTGAGCCAACCACACACACAGTCACTTACATTTAAGGGCAGGCCAGATAGCTCAGTAGACTACAGTGCCTGCTTAGGCAGATGCAGGGACTGGGGGTTCTGTCTCCAGCATGCTGCGCTGGCCTCCCCCCCTGGGGACACACTGAGACAGCATGACTGAGAGTGCATGTGGTAGCACACACCCGTAATCCCAGCGCTTGGGAGGCTGAAAACAGGAAGATCACTACTCATCTGATCTGGATAGTGAGACCCCATAGATCCCATACTAACTACATTTTTTAAAAAAGATGACTGGGGCCCGGCAGGATGGCTCAGTGGTCTAAAGGACCTGCTTAGGAAAGCTTAGGCGGCTGCAGGGACCGCGGTTCGACCCCCGGCACCACGTGCTGCACCAGTCCTGCCCTGAGGGCAAGCTGAGCTGGCCATAAAAATAAATAAATAAAAACAAAAGTTCTAAAACAAGAAAAAAAAAAAAGATGACTGCCTATAATTGACAATTTAAGAGTATAAGGCCCAGTCAAACTGCCAGTCGCCGCAACATGTAAATCTTGGGAGTGGAGGTTGGTGCAGAGCCTTAGATTGGTGAATGAAGCAGCAGTGTCCCTTCACTGTATGGTACCTAGCCTGCCCACTCTTCCTTCCCAGACCTCAGAAGGTCCCAGTTGGTTTTCAGTATTAGCTCTCCAAGACATCTTCTTTTGAATTCCTTCACATATAGATTTCTAATTTCTTGCTGCTTCTGAAAATTCTAGTGACCAGGCCTCTCAACTGGCTTGGCCTGCTTCCTCAAGGGATCTGAGGTAGTCCTCATCTTTGACGGTAATGCTTTCCCACCACTTGGCATATGATGAATTTTCCCAAGTCACAGTCCTACAATATGTAGATGATATGCTATTTATGATGTAGCCCTCAGAAGAACTCTCTGGGGCACCCATGCTCTGCTGTTTTCTAGTAGACAGAGAGGCTATAAGGTCTGTAGGTTTAGGGCACAACTTTGTAGCCTTCAGGTAAAATACTTGACAAGCCTTACCATATCCTAAAAGAAAATGAAAGCTGGGGGAAAAGGAAATTGAACCAACATTTTCCTGCCTGCAGCTCAAGACCCTCAAACAGCTAAGGGGAGTTCTACAAATTATATGCTTTTTTGGATAACCTTTGGATATTAGGTATGGTTAAGATCCCATGACACCTTGCTCTCAGCTTATAAAGGAAGCTCAAAAGGCAGATACCCACATTTTAACCTAGGAATTTGATTCCCAAACTGCATTCCAGAAGCTTAAACAAGTACTTCTTATCATCCCAACACCAATCCTACCAAAAGAACACCGTTCCAATCTGTATATTGATCAAAGGCAGGGACTAGCTTTGGGAATACTTACATAGGATGGTGGAGCTGCTCAACAGCCTGTAGTGCATTTGAGTTATGAACTAGATGCTATAGCAAAAGGATGGACTATACGCTTATAGCTGTAGCTATCATACCTCTCTTGGTACCAGAGGCGGCCAAGCTGCCTTATATGGGAAAGATCTCATTGTATATGTACCTCACGGTACAGCAGGTCTTTCTTCCAGAGGAAGCTTATGGCTAGCAGACGACTGGCCTCTTAAGATACCAAGCTCTACTTCTAGAAGGGCAAGCCATTCAAACAAAGGCACGTTCTACCTTACAACTTGCCACTTTTCTATCAGAAAGAAAGAAAGAAAGAAAGAAAGAAAGAAAGAAAGAAAGAAAGAAAGAAAGAAAGAAAGAAAGAAAGAAAGAAATTGAAGCTCAAAGTCATGACTGGGAACAAGTAATTCTCCACAGGGACATGGTCAGAGATGGCCTGTTAGAAAGTCCCCTGGAGGACCCTGGATTGAACCTCTTCTGTAATGGCAGCTCCTTCCAAGAAAATGAGACAAGAAAGGCAGGGTCTGTAGTAGTGAGTACATCAGAAACTTAGAAGTTCCTCATTTGCCTCTAGGATTAGTGCCCAACCAGAAGAATTCATCCCTGACAAGGACTTCACAATTCAGCAAAGGACAGAAAGTCAATATTTATATTGATGATAATAATATGTGGTTATAAGCAGGCCTTTCTACAAAGGTTTAAGTAGCAGAAACATACGCTCACTTACGTGGGGAAAAGAGGAATAATCACTCCTATTCTTGTTGGCCTAACTCTAATAAATGATCAGGATGAACAGCTCAAGCAGTGTATTCACCCCATCACTTTATAGGTTGAAGACTAGTTTGAAACAGATTGGTTTATTTGCCCTGGAATCTGATGAGAAGCTGCCAGTGATACTCAGTATCACTGGCAATCTGTGACCTTGGCTACCCACTGAATGGATAGGGACATTCATGCTAAGATTTGTGTGGCTATAAAGCAAGTGCCAGAAATATCAACAAACATGCCCAATTTACAACATCAACCGTCTCTAAGTGGCTCACTGATATAATCATTTTTTTAAAAAAAATTCTTTCTCTAAGATTAGAGGATGCCATACAGCATATCAAGGCCTTAACTACTGGGCAGGCCTTAAACACCTCCATTGGTGTCTCCTAAATGAGGCAAGCCATCCTCTAAGAGCTTAGGTTATATGCTGACTTTGCTGTGTCAGAATGCAGTGCCCCCTTTGCTGGTGTTGGGGTAGCAGGAACTTCCTCACATGCAAGGTTCTGCCTTCAAGGTGGCACGAGCTGCTTCCCTGGGTCTTACTGAGGGCTTTGAGTAAGCAAAACCAGAGCTCTATGAGAAAATAACTTCATTTCTTAGCCAAAGATGGTAAGAAATGAATGGTATAGTTCTCCTAGCACCTAAAACATTACAACACATTGTGATTTGCTGTTTTACTTGTCTGACACCTAGGCAGCATGTCCTGGGCTTTTGCTCACATTCCCAGCCTTGCCCCAGGACTCATAGCAGGACTCATTTTCTATGGTACACATTATCCTTAACAAAAGAAAGGATATTATTTCTAACAAAATGAATCTTTTCTCTGCTTTTATTTTGAAAAATCCTCCTGTTATTTAATGTGGAGTACATTCATGCCAAAGCCTATTCCAAGTAGGCATTTGTGCATCCCCAAGGAACTTTTGATTTATTTCCTCAACTCTGTCCCTTTCTCTGTGGTTCAGAAATCTTTAATGATCTGTGAAGCCTGGAGACTTCAGTGCACAACAGTAGTCATTTTATGAACCCCTCCCACTATATAAAAGACCTGCTGGTTTCCACATGCTGGGTTTTTGGCTCCTTGAAAAACTGACCTCACAAAATTTGGTTGTATAGCAGGGCAGGCTGGGCTGGGGCCTTGATAATGCTTTTGTAAAATACTTTTTCCCTCTCTTTGAAAAAAGTTGTAATGAAAAGTCTGGGCTCTTGGCCAGCCTGTGGGATGTGATACAGTAAAAATGTTTCTGGTGCCCTTTGTTACTGTTCAGCTTTGATTAGGTTTGTTTCCCCGTAAGCTTAATTTTGTACCTCCCTTCCCTCTGTCCCCATTTTTCAAGGCTAAGAGGGTTGACACAGCCAAGGTTAAGCATTTTGTTGTACAAACTGCTGTAGCCCACTAGCTTCAATGGCGGAAGTAAGAAAGCGAAAGCAACCTTTGCCTTAGGCATTTGCATTTCTTCTCCCAAGGCTGCCTTTTCCTGTGAATGCAGGGGACAAGCTTTGTGAAGTCTCTGGTAACCCAGGTGTTTCAGGAAACCCTCGTGTCACTTGTCTATGTGAAAATCATGGTAGACCTCTCTGAGGCTTGCTTCAGTGGTGGGAGGAGACCTCCAGAGCTGCAGTCAACAGTGGCACTCCTTTGATCTTCTTGTGGTTCTCCATTTCAAAAGAAACAAGTGGTTCCAGCTTTTTTTTTTTTTTTTAAACATTGCTTTGACCTAGTATTTATAGCTCTTTTCATCCTTGCAGTGGAGCACTTTATAGACATTACTGCACCAGGCCTCCCAGCAGGCCTGTGGAGGTGCTAGTACTGTACCTATGTACTGGTGACGCAGTGAATTGGGAGTGGTCCCTGCCCAGGCCTTTCCAGGTCAGCGTGATACAGAACCTCCAAGTGATGCGGAGAGATACTATAACTCCCCTGCTGCATTACACTCTCCAAAGCCCACCTCCCTGCACTCCAACAGTGGTCCACCAAGTGACCCATAAGGCCACTAAGACTGGGTGGCTCCTTGGGGCACGAAGGTGAAGAGGTGGGAAGAAGACTGTGCCTGCCTGCCTGCCTGCCTGCCTGCCTCTACACACACACACACACACACACACACACACACACATACACACACACACACACACAACTATACACTGAGATTATGAACATTGTTGTGTGGGCTGTGAGGGACCAAGGCAGGGAAAAGCCTCAGCAATAGGCCAAAACTCCAGTCTGGCCAATCTGACAGCAAGCACCAGAGCCAAGATTTCATCTTAAAATGCAAGGCAGCCTGGCACACAGCACACACCTGTAATTTCAGCACTTGAGAGACAGAGGCCAACAAGGGCTGTTCAGCTATACTCTGTCTCAAAGAACCACAAAAACCAAACCAAACCACAACCACAACCACACCAGGACTCCTAGATGGGTTTATGAAGAACCCATATAGAGATTTTATTAATGAAGGGACAGGAAAGAAAATTCTGACACTGGAGCATTTGAAAGGAAAGCACCAAGCAGATGAAAGCACAGTCTGCTTAATGGCTGCTGCCTTAGGCTTTAGCCACAGGTCAGCAACCCAAGCCAGAATGGGCAGAGGAGTCCCTGAAGCAGAAAGGAGGGCGGTGTGGTTGTGGGGGAGCATCTTGGGATATCATCTGGCCTCTGTACCACCTGGGAACCCCAGAAAGGACAGGTGGCAGAGTGCCCTCTTCTCCCATTCTCTGCACTACAATCTGGGAGATGAACTGTCCACCATGATCAGGGCTGGCAAGAATGTATAGGGGTAGGCTCCAGGCACACCTCAACAGACCGCAGGCACTTCAAGGGTTTTTCCTCTGGCAAGGCATTTCAAACAAGCTTTAATATTTCAAAACACTCTTCAGAAAGCTTGCCACCCAAAGGGCACATCTTCCAGAGCTCACGCGATGCCCTGAGCTTGCCCCATCCTCAGTTCCTCAGACTGCCACCGCAGTGGGCACCTACGCCACAGCTCAGCACTGGCTCCACCGCACTTAGGTGGAAGCAATGAAGTCATCGGGAGAGTTGCCCGGGAGGCGAACTTTGTCTCGACATGCTCAATGTGCCCTGCAAGTGCTTGTTCGCTTACTGGCTTGGAGAAGAAACTATATACTTGTTACAACCACATTATCCAGTTAAACATCTTAAACTTACTTGAATTCTAGAAAAAAAAAAAAAAACTGTGTGTGGTGTTGAGGTTCGAATCCAAGGCCTCGTGCACTCTAGGCAGGCATTCTATCAGTGAGCTACCCTCCACCCAGCCCTACAAAAATCTTAGTAACAAATATGAATGTTTACAGACATGGTTGGTAACATACCAAGCATCTGGAAATTGTAATTAGAACACAATATTGTACAAAAAAAAAAAAAAAAAAAAAAAAAAAAATTTAAGAAAAATACATTGTGCAAATGCCTACAAATTTTTTAAACATCTTAATACAAACATAAAATGAGTGCATAAAAAAGCACTGCAACCTTGAAACACCTTTCTCCTCATCAACTAGGGGATGTAATACGGTGCAGAGAGGCACACAGACGTCTCCCGAGTCACCTCGTAAGTTTCCATGGCCAACAAAATAACAGCGTCAAGTTTTGATCAGAAAGTCTGGTTTTGAGGACAGTGCCGGGGGAGGTGTCCAGCAGCTACTAGCACCAGGGCCACAGGTGCCCAGTCACGCAGGCTGAGGGGCAGAAGCGAGGGCAGGAGGACTTCCTACACGGCAAGGTCAAAAGAAATGGCCAGCTATACTTCTTCTCTACGAAACAGTGAGAAAGAATAAAACAGTTGTTGTTTTATGGTATCAAGTTAAAATGGATTTGTCAGTCTTGGGTTCAGGTGAGTGGGAAAAAAATGTCTGGAGGTTTAGGAACTTATTAAAAGGCTTTTCTTCCTTTAACCCCCCTCACACAGTCCCAACCTTTTGCAGTTACAGGCTCTCTGCTTTACTGTGTGCCAGAAACCATGCATATCGGTTCTTGGGTCTAGTCCTTTAGACTTTATTTCTACTGTCCCACAAATTCCACATTCTCTAAAATGGAACACTTGAAAAACTTAAGCCCAGAAAACCTCCCAGGGCCCCACATACCTCCTCAGTGTGTATCTAGCACAGGACTTGGAAGGAGAACCAAATTCTGATCTTGGGATACTATGTCTACATCATCAAGCACCACACCCCAAACGCACTCCACATATGCTGCTCTAGCCCTCTAAAATAAACACATGCGGGCCAGAGAGATGGCTCAGCGGTCTAAAGCGCCTGCTTAGACAAGCTTAGGTAACTGTGGGGACTGCGATTGGATCCCTGGCACCACATGCAACACCAGTCCCACGCTCAGGGCAGGCTGGGCTGGCCATAAAACAAACAAACAAACAAACAAACACATGATGGGGCCCGCAAGATGGCTCAGTTGTCTAAAGCGCCTGCTTAGGAAAGATTAGGCAACCAAAGGGACCAAGGTTCAATCCCTGGTACCACATGCTGTGCCAGCCCCACCCCGCAAGGCAGGCTGAGCCAGCCATAACACACACTAACACACACACACACACACACACACACACACACACACACACACACACACGCATACGCATACGCACACGCAAGACACCATTTCTAGTTTCCAGAGAGCACAAGGTCCTGGGTTTGATTCCCACTACTGTGTACCATGCTAGGCCCTGCCTGGGTATGCTGAGCCTGCCATCAAGACCAGGCGTGGTGGCACACCCCTGTAATGCAAGTGCTGGGGAGGAGGCTAAACAGGAGGATCACTATGAGCTGCATAGTGAGACCCTGTACCAAGTATGTGCACACATGCACACACAGAAAGAAGAAAGAAAGAAAGAAAGAAAGAAAGAAAGAAAGAAAGAAAGAAAGAAAGAGAGAGAGAGAGAGAGAGAGAAAGAAAGAAAGAAAGAGAGAGAAAGAAAGAATTTGTTGCCAAATTGACAAAGAGGGCTCAGTGGACTAATGTGCCTGCTTAGGCAGAGCACAGCTGCTGGGTTCCATACCTAGCGGGGCCCCAGAGTGCACTGAGTTGGCACTGAGACTGGGTGTGGAGGTGCATGCCTGTAATCCCAGCTCTTGGGAGGCAGAACACAGACAGATCACACGAGACACACAAGAAGCGCCCCAAGGACTGTTTTCAAGATAATACAATGGCACATGGTAGTGACTCACTATTGGACTAAAAGAAAAAACTCATGAGCAGTCACAAGCAGTTTGCAAAGCAGCAGAGATCTGGCAACTCTGAGCCTCCTCCACCCCCTTTACACAATATGCTGATGTGCGCCACACACACCCGTGCGTGTGCACACTCTTTAGTGATTTAAAACCAAGCTGCAATTGGTGAATGGCTTACTCTACTGCTAAATACAATATTTTACTTTTGATTGGCTCCATAAACCTGTTGAGAAAAATAAACAATGAGTATCAACGTTTTAAATAATCTAGAGCACAGTAGAGTTAATGTATGTTTATGATAAGCAGAACAGGAAAGCCCATCTGTGGCCCACTGCACCCCAAATCACAGCCTATCTTTGGATACTTGCGTCAACAAGGATTTTCTATCCATTACATAATAGCAAGGGTCTAGGACACCAAAGTATTTAGCTGGCCTTAAAGACAGCAGCATGGGAAAAAACAGCAATGTGATCATGACCATGCAAATCCATAAAAGAGCAAAGAGGAGGAATCAGTTACAAGAAAAGCTATTTATGTTCTAAAGCTAGTAACAGCATCACTATGATTATAATGGCTTTTGGGGGAAAGACCTGAGATGAAACCCCTGGTCTTTGCACAGAACTGCATCCTCACTGAACCACAGCCCTTTTTATTTTGAAACAGGGAGTCACCAAGCTGCCAGAACTGAGCTGGAGCTGGAACTACATTACCACATCTGGCTACAAGATACTTTAACCCTTTATTCACACATGAACATGCACTTTTTTTTTTTTTTTTTTTTTTGGCAGTACCAGGGATTGAATTGAGGACCATGTGCTTGCTAAGCAAGCACTTACTCCTCTGAGCTATCTCCCTAGCTCACATCGACTTTTTTTTTTTTTTTTTTTTTTT
>PVJA010020746.1:0-18641 GCA_004027025.1 Myocastor coypus | reverse complement strand
GGGATTGATAGTCTAAACCAATCACCTTAAAAGAGCCTAAATGAGTCAGTAACCCAACCCCCAACAGGAAGAAACCCTGTTCCCTATTCAAGACTGCTTGCTATGTTACTCATTTCCCCACTAGGTATTGGCTTTAATCAATTTTACCTGAGCAATGGTGCTTGCAACCTCATTGGCTGACCATAGTTTTGTACCACCTCATGCTCACCTAAGTCAGTTTTATGGCTTCCACCTTGGATCCGCCTCACTGCATGGTTTTACACTATAAAAGTCCCTGGAAGAGATAGCTTCCTGGGGACACCCACTCAGGACCACCCTCCTGTCCCTTTCTCAGACAGGAGCTTTCTTTCCCTCAATAAATATGTTTTGCTCATTACCTTCGTTTGTTCCTAAAAGTCATTCTTTGGTTTTAGAGAACACAAACTCATCCCAGGTACTTTTCAGGTTGGAGATCAGTTTTCTCTGTATCATTTGGGGTTCCCTATTGGAAGTCATCCAACCCAGATCAGTTTTTTCTTCCTGTATTAATACTGCACTGTAAAGTTGCCTTTTTGCATCATCCCAATTATGGACCTGTCAAAAATAAGCTCTTCTGTTAAAGCACATTTTCAACAGTACCTTTTCCAAACAGCCTTCCAGAGCCCCAACCTGAACTGTGTGCTTACTTTGCAAGGACCAAACCACTCACCACAGGCCCTCATCAAGTCCTACCAAGTGCTGCAGGCCTGCATGTGGCTTGGCCTGACTGTGATAATGTTGTAGGTAGCAGGCTGCTTCTTTTTATAGACATTCCCTCTATTGGCGCACATACCCCAAATTTCAATATGCTGAATGACTGTCTAGCTCTGAAAATGCTGAGTGAAAACGAGTTTACAGTAGAGCAAATATTACCCGTATCACCAAATGGGTTCCTGAATAACAGGAGCTTCCTCTCTACTTGGCTAGGGAATCAAAAGTAAAACTAACAGAGAAGAAGCCAAAGCGGGGCCGGGGAGATAGCTCTGTGGCACAAGTGCCTGCCTGGCCAAGTGCAAAGTCATGAGTTTGAACCCTGGTCCCACAAAAAAAAAAAAAAAAAAAAAAGCCAAAGCACCCAAAGCAACTTTCCAGAAAAGTGTGTGCCTTTATACCTCCTTGTCATTCCAGAGGCACCTAGGTACTCTAGGGACAACTCTTTCTGACTCGCCAACCTTCACTGCATCTGACACAGGAATAGCAATGCCAGGTCACTGAGGAAGCATAGACCTATCTGTGAGTACAGGCCAGGAGTAGAGAGCACTTCCATACACAAAGACTTCTGTTTGAACATCAACCCATGCTCAGACTGAGGAAAGGCTTCACTGCCGTCTGTGTCATCATCCCATGATGTGGCAGAATTCCTTTCAGATGACCCATGACATTATTCATAACACAGAGCCCCTCCACCTTAAGCCAAATCTAACTTTATCAGTCCTCCTGTTGTTCAGCTACTCCCTAACATCAAAGCCCACTTACCTAACAATTAACAGTGCCCAAAGCAGACTCAAGAGGTCTTGTTCTCCATCGACAGCTCAGGGATGGAGTTCTCTCGTTTCTACTTGCACCATATGAACTCACAACAAAACCGCTAGGACAACAGTGACTTTAGACAAAAGAAATACACAGCCAGTGTGACTCTGAGATGTTCTGCTGAGTCCTTACATTCTAGCTACTAACTACATACTTCACAAACATACTGAGGAGGGGTAAACAAGTCTAGAGAAAGGCAGAAATAATGAGAACAATAAACCACAGGGTGCTTGCACAGTTGTGATCTTGGATCTGCCTCACGGTTATTCTCTTGGGTATCACAAGGTTAACACGCAACACCCAGTTAGCTAAACCTCTATAAACACAGTCGGTTTTCTGTGATCACAGCTGTTCTGCCCACTTCAGTGGGCAGCAGTGCTGAGGGAAAAGCCTTACGCAGCTCCTATGTAATAAATACCAGAAACCGAAAGAAGCAGGAAAGCTGTTGGTGTCCGTGGCTACCAGGAACCCTCCTGTGACCTGGCGGCAGTTCCTACTGAACTGACAGGAACGGAGGTCTCCTTGCTATGCTCCAAGGGTGGGTGGGTATGTGCATAACTAAGTGGGGTGCTTCTCTAGGCCCTCTATGTTTCAATGGAGAGGTTTTAGAAAGACAGAAATGAAGACCCAGGAACTGTTTTCTTCCTACTATCCACTGTACACACTCTAAGGTCAGAGAGGTGGGATAATCTGCCTTGGCCCATGGCAGGGGACGCAGGGGAGGTGAGAGTCATCACTTGGCTCCTAGGGGTAGGGCAGGAGCAGCTAGCGGCAAGGCAAGCCTTTGGGGAACATAGCAGCATCCAAAAGACCCTCCTGCAGAGAAGCTACACTCTGAGAAAGGAGTTTCCTAGCCCTTGTGCAGATGGAGCTGAACTTGCCACTGCGTGGCCCAGAGCCAGCATCACAGTTAGAGATCATCGAGTGCTATAGTTACTGGAAGGGCCAAGAATAGAACACAGGTCTGCTGACCCCCGCCCTGATGCCCAACCAGGCGCGTTCTTTTGGATTCAGATGCCGTTCTGATGTTTCAAGTCACTCGAGAATAGTAAAAAAGTAAGTTAATAATTCTGGACAAGAGACTACAACGTGGAAATCGTCTGGACTGGAGAATTTCCTATAAAAAGGAACATGGCCATAAGATGGTTTCCACCAAGGAATTTTTCAAAGAATACTGTCAACTGTGAATATTTTCATCTTTTGCAACAAAAATGAAAAATAACCTTTGTCCTCCCCTCTCTGTGTGTTGTAAATGATTAGCTTAGCTGTTTGATAACTTGGGAAAATACCAGAGGACAGCCTCTCCCGGATGATTAAAATACTCAAGACTCAGGAACTCCTCCAGTGCCACCAAAAGAGAAGGTATGCTTAGTAAACGGCAGCCACCATAAAGCCACTACTGCTGCAAAACACTTTCCTGCCCACCCCAGCACAGACAGGGCCCTGGGGAGCAGCAGAGGAATGACTGGAGGAGGTCCCAGGAAGGACGAGCTCAGAGCCCTGCACAAGAAGAAACACTGTTCCCTGAAAGAAGAACCACCTAGAAAAAGGGACAGCCAAGAGCAAGCAGAGGAGGCAGGGCATAGTGGCATGGCATCTAATCCTGGCACCTGGGAGACAGAGGCAGGAGGATCACTCTAAGTTTGAGGCCACCCTGAACTACTTACTTAGTTAGACCAAGGCCACTGAACTGCATACCAAGACCCTGCTTGAAAAAAAAAAAAAAGAGGGGGGGCAGGAAAGCGAGACACTCAAGTTTCTAATCAGAAAAACAAATGAAAAGAGCCTTATCTACATTAAAGGTTAGCCAGGTCTACTTCCACTACAGAGATAAGGCACGAGATAAAACTATGTCTGGTGTGTCCAAATGATAAACAGTAGCTTTTGATTTAATGCTCAACTATGCTATTACACATTTATTTATTTTACAGTTAAGATAACATGACTGGGGGCCCGGTGGGATGGCTCAGTGGTCTAAAGTGCCTGCTTGGGAAAGCCTCGGCGGCTTCAGGGACCGCGGTTCGATCCCTGGCACCACATGCTGCACCAGCCCTGCCCTCGGGGTAGGCTGAGCCGGCCATAAAAATGAGTGAATAAACAAACAAAGGTTCTGAAACAAGGAAAAACAAAACGAAAGAAAGAAAGAAAGAAAGATAACATGATTGTCGAGAGACTTCTACCAAGTTCTGCACGCATGCCATGCTTCCAGTGTGCTCCCAGCACAGCCCTGGGGGAGCCAAGGCTTGAGTTGCGCTCAGTCTGTCCAGCCACACTTTCAGAACAAACCTACTTATTCATCTCTTGTTCACTCAGTCAAACCAAAACTACACCTAGATCAAGGCACTTTAATTAATTTTTAAAAATCCACATCAGGCGTGGAGAACTGAGGTCTCCAGAAAACTCAAGAGTAACCATTTAACTTTCCCACAGTAAATATCTCTTTCCAACCTGTTCTGGAAAGGGCAAAAAATAATTTTTTTTTTTTTTTTTTTTTTTTTGAGACAGGGTCTCACTGCAGTTCAGGTTGGCCTTGAGCTCACTTTTGTAGCCCTGGCTTATCTCGAACTTGCACCAATCCTCCTGCCTTAGCCTCCCGAGTGCTGCGTACAGGCATGAGCCACCACGCCCAGCTCACAAAAAATGGATTGATTAGATAAATCAGTTACATATATTTAATTTCAATACTTATAAGCAGCTGCCATTACATTCCCAATGACTTATCTCAGCATATTTGGATGCATAGTAAGTATCATAAGTTTAACTTAGGGGCTGGGGAGATAGCTCAATAGAATAAGCACTTGCCTGGCAAGCCAAAGGGCCTGAGTTCAAACCCCAGTTTCAGGAAAAAAAAAAGTTTAACTTAATTATCACTGACTGATAGAAGCTACCAACTACTACTGGGCCATGTACCTGAAATCTCATAAACCTTTTTCCTCTATTACCATGATATGCAGCAAGTGTCCAGAAAAAGCTTGTTTTTAAAAGTGTAAGTCAAGTAAGAAGAAGTCAGTAAACAACATTCAATAGAAAACAAAAAAGCAACCAGCAACGGCCCCTCCCCTCTTTATAATGGATATTCTTCAATCTCCAGCTTCCTAAAAAAGCAGCCCCACTGCGGAGGGAGGTTAAATATCAAAGCCACCTCTCCTGGATCCTAGGGACAACTTTCTGCTACTGAATGCTGAGGTTAAGTGGTTGGTTCTGGCCCCTCCCCAGGACCCCCTGTTCTGTAGGGGGGTCTAGCAGGCAAGAAGGCTCCCCGGCAGGTCCTCAGTACCTCCCATAAGATATTCCAGTGACTTAGGTAAGGAGTCTGAATGCCTTTCCACCACTTACACAGCAAACCCTTCTAACACAGCTTCATCAGGAGTTTGACAGTTGTCAGGTCTCAGCCCTAGCTTCGCGCTAGAAAAGGACTGTTTTATAAAACTCTACCTAGGGGCTGGAGAGATAGCTCTGTGACACAAGTGCCTGCCTGGCAAGTGCAAGGTTGTGAGTTTGAACCCCGTCCAGAAAGGAGAAAAAAAAAAAAAAAAAGAAAGAAAGAAAGAACGAACGAAAGAAAGAAAAGAAAAACTCTACGTGAACAATTTACAAAAGCCTTGATTTATCAATCCAGTGAAAAATGAATGCTACCTTCTAGGGCTGGAAAAGTAAAAGTTATAACTATTCCCTGAGACACAGGAACACTAAATGGGAGGGGGTTGCCCAACAGAATTCACTTGTCTCTTAATTTTTTTTTCCCCCTTCTTCTTCATCTTCCTGGAACCTGGGATCAAACTCAGGACCTTGCGCTTGCCAGGCACGCACTTGTGCCTCAGAGCTATCTCCCCAGCCCCTGCCTCCTAATTCTTATCAATTTGTTTTATAAGTTTTGCCATTACCAAGACAAAATTAGCAATAAATGACACCTGCAAGCCACGGCATTTAAAATTAGATGTTATAGATGTTAAATCTCCAACGCCCTTGTCCACCTACTCTGTTCCCAAAGACCTTTCTGTTCCCCAGTTATAACGCATTCTTCACGGAGATAAACATGTCCCTTTAGCATCTTAAAAGCACCAGCCAAAACTAAAAGTCATGGAAGTGACTTTTCAAACCATTCTAGAAGCCAGACTGAGCACAGCACAGGGTTAAAGGAAACCATTTCATAAGATCAAATGTGGAGAAGCAGCAGCAGGAGCAAAGAAGGAAGAAAAAAAAAATAAATCAAGTTACATAAAGTCCGATTGTACTCACTGTTTCCTTATTGGGAAGCAGCTCCTTTCTAATTCTGAAGAAGTTCTTCCCATACTGCCTGAGTCCCTTAACGAAGCGTTTCTGTGGTAAAAAGAAACAACAAATGGGATGTAAAACCCAGAAACAAAACAGGATGTCAGCAAAGCAGATAACTGCAATCAGCAGAATAACCACCACAGAAAAGTCTTAGCTAGGGAATATTGACTTGGCCAGGAGGGTTTTAGCAGCACAGCTGGGACCCAGAGGGCTTCACCGGAACCTAAACTGGAAAGCACGGAGAGAAAGGGCGTCCTGGGTCTGGAGCCAAGACTGTCCGCCCTGCCGCCACACAGTCTCGTCTGCAGAGGTGTAAACACAAACATGCCCGTGCTTCCAGGGAGCAGCATGACTGCCTTCCACCCGAGAACGAGGCTGCCTGGCAGTCTGCAAAAGGAGAAACCACCAAACTGGGGGCCCTCCTCTTCAGAAGAACACCCTAGAGGGTTAAAAGGCCTCCTTCCTTAATCCCAGGAATGCACCGGGCAGGCTCTGCTAGCGCGGAAGCCCACTGGGAGTGGAATCCCAGCTGGCCTGCCCAGCCATCTCTGTCTTTAAACCCACTCCAAATAAAGAACCCTCAGCCCTTCTGCCTCCTTTCCAGCACCCTTTACCGCCCCCTCCGTCTTCGCAACAGTCTCAGCCTCTCCCCAAGCCCACTTTCACTTTGTTCCATTCCTCTCGAGCAGCCCTCCCACCTGGGGGCTCCGGGATCTGGAGTCGGCCCCGCAAGACCAACCAGGCAGCCACAGGTAAGCGCCCAGGTCTGGGACGAGGGGCCGCTGCCTGTCAGTCGGCTTCGGTTCCACAAAGCGCAGGGCGGCGGCAGCGGCGGGCTGCTGGGCGGGTGACTGTGGCGGGGCCGCAAGGCGCGAGAGCGCTAGGCTGAGGCCGCCGCCGCCGCCACCACTGCCGCTGCCACCGCCGCGGCCGCCGCCGGGGGAGGAGGCTAGAGCACCGCGCAGAGCCCGGCGCAGCCGAGGGCAGCTGCAAAAGGCGGCCTGGATCGCTGTGCTGTCCGCCCGCTGGGCCTGCGCCTGGCCCCGCCCCCAGCCGACCCCTGCTGGGTAAGCCTTCGGGGGCCCCTACACTGGGATATGAGGGTCTTGCTTCACAGCAGGCGCGTGTCAAGCAGGGAAGCACAGAAACTTCTTACCGCGCCTCGGAGTCCAGGCCCTCCACCGGCTGCTGGGTCTCCAGCTCAAACTCTGGGGCAAAGGGTCGCTACCTAAGGGCCGTGGACACCCACCCCCAACAAACCAAGGCCTGCCCGTTGATCCCCACCGCCCCTTCCGGTGTACGTTTGTGGGCGGACGCTTCCCTACCAGCCCAGGCCTTAGCCCGCACTTCACAGGGCACCGGTCCACAACTACATCGCCTCGTAAAAATACCAGCCGATAAATCACCTGCCCATCAGGAAGAGGGACCCTCCCGCTCCTGGTGTTTGATATTTGTCAGCAAAGGTACAAGAGGTCCAGATTTGGCCTGCAAATCATCTGCAACCTCCTCTTCCCGTCCTAGTGGCTTTGGTTTGTTAGATTTCACCCCTTGCTAAGATATGACTCATCACTGTCAAATTTCAGGGCGATTCATAGTTTCAAGAGAAAAAATCTGCCAAGGCACCAGCAAGCTGCACAGCTTTCTCTGGTCTGAAGAAGTGGCCTGTGTTACTCCACAATAGTATCATTCATATAAACAAACAGGCATCACTGGCTGTGGGCACACAGCATCTCCACGGGGCTGTGGAAGGCAGAGATGGCCCTGCTCTCAAGGAGCCTAGGCTCAGCGGGGAAAACAGCTAGTGAGCAGATACATCTCTGGACCTGCAGGGAAGCAACCCAGGAACAAAAGGTAGGGAGGGGGTGCAGCTCCACGGAGGTAGCACCTTGCTCTGGTTCCTGATGTCCTGGAAGAAGGGACAAGGAAGAGTCTGAGTCAGCCAGGAGGGTGCCAGCGGGGCTTCAGGTCATCCAAGAAGGGCGTAAGGCCATTCTCGGAACTGCAAGGAGGACAGCATGTACAGACAGGAGTGGCTACAAAGACTGAGAAGCAGGTGAAGGCGAAGCTCCAGAGAGCCCTGAGGACCTAGGGTCCAAACTGCAGGGCATCAGGCATGCTAAAGCAGGAGCTTTCCTTGCAAAGACTGGACAAAAACTGCTCCAGTGGCAGGTGGCCTGAGTGTGGATGAAGGACTGACCAGGAGAGGCTAGTGACACAGCCCAGGTGTGAGACAAAGGGGGACTGGAACTACTGTCATCAGAACTGCTGTTTCTCCTAGCTCAGCGGCCTAAAGTGCCTGCTTAGGCAATCACAGGACCATGGTTCAATTCCTGGCACCACATGCTGCGCCAGTCCCACTTCCAGGGCAGGCAGTTAATTTAAAAACTAAAAAAGAATTTCTGTTTCTTTCAGTGCATGTTGCACATGCCTATAATCCCAGCTTTCTGAGGCAGAAGGATCGGAAATTTACCTAGGCCTTTTAGCAAGACCTTGTTTCAAAAATAAGGGGGGGGGTGCGGGGGAGGGATGCACCTCAGTGCTAGACCACTTCCGGGTCTGATCCCCAGTACTGAAAAAAATAAACTTACTGATCTTCCTGGCTGCCACGGAGCTATATGAAAGCCAGGCTCAGTGCACGCAGCCCACGACCAGGGCCAAAGGCAGGTAGTGCTACATATGGGCATCAGTGCTGCTTTACAGTCGTGCTGTAGTCCACCCTTCCTCCCCATGGCCAGTGTGAGGAAGTTAACCAAAGGTACAGGCAGGGCTAAGCTCATCTCTGTGTCCATTAGATTGGTGGAGGCCCTTTGTATTGAGCACCAAATCAGCCTTATTAAGGAAGAGACTCTCCAAACCCACCTAGTGGCTGGTTTCTGCTGTAGCAGTTGTACACAATATCAAACTTATCCCAGCACTTGGGAGGCTGAGGCAGGAAGATCAGTGTGGGCTCGAGACCAGCCCAGGCTACAAAAGTGAGCTCCAGGCCAGCCTGAACTACATAGTGCGACCCTGTCTCAAAAAGACCAAAAAAAAAGACAAAAAAAAAAAAAAAATGCAAATGCAAAAGAATAATAAATTAAAAATTTGGTTCACTTAATTTATTGAGCATGGAATATTGAGTGTAATTAAAAAAAAAAAAAAAAAGGTTTACATGAGCTAATGTGACTGAAGTCTTTTTTTTTTTTTTTTTTTTTTTTTTTTTTTTAATGGCCAGCCCTGTGAATGAAGTCTTGAAGAACACTGAGACACTTTTCAGCAAAGCACAAAGGAGTGAAAGACAGCTCATCAGTGAGGCAAGGGAGCCTGAAAGAGGGATGGATGGGTGGACCCAGGGAAGTCCGCACTGCCTTGCCAGCAAGATTCAAGGGCCAGGTCACCCAGAGGAGGCCCCACCTGTGTAGGCAGAGGGTTTGGAGGAGCTGCCACAGAGTTGGGGTGTGAGAGATGGGAAACAGAGTCTGCCTGGAGCCAAATGGAAGATCTGGAGGGCAATGGCAGTGGAAGGCCAGAACCATGCAATCAAATGTGGGCTTCATGCCAGGTGACACACAACAGGCACAGCAGACAACAATGACATAAGGAATGCAGCATGTGAGGAAGGCTAATTGTGAAACCTCAGGGTAAGGTGCTGAAAGTGAGTGGCGAGTTCAGATCTTGCTTCCTCCATTCAGGATGATGCAATCAGGTGATCATCATTCTAGTCCACCATCACTAAGTACCTACTATGCCAAGAGCCTCATTTATGCACTCAAAGCCCACACTACCTAAGACAGAAGACCTATTATTTCCCCCATTTCACAGCCAAGGAAGCAGAGACTATACAGCTAAGTAACCTGAGCAAGGTCATCCAACTCCTCAGATGTAAAGAACTCAAACCCAGGGGCTGGCAAGATGGTGCAGTGGTCTAAAGCACCTGCTTAGGAAAGCTTAGGCAACCATAGGGACCACAGCAGGGACTGAAGGTTCAATCCCCAGCACCACATGCTGTGCCAGCCCCACTCCCAGGGCCCAGGGCAGCCTGAGCCAGCCATAATACAAAAAAAAAAAGGGGGGGGGGAGATGGCTCTGCGGCACAAGTGCCTGCCTGGCAATGCCTGGCAAGTGCAAGGTCCTGAGTTTGAACCTCAGTCCCACAAAAAAAAAAAAAAAAAAAAATGAACTCAAACCCAGCTTCTAAGCCCATGTGCTTTGCCACCTCCTCTGTAAAGTATAGAGGATAACAGTGATGGTTTTATGCCCTGACACTGCTATCTGTGACGGTGTACTTTCCACTGGGGTCAGCATCAGCTCACTCCTCAACAGGAAGGCTGCTTAGCACCCTCCTGTCCTGTTCACCCTAATGCCTGTCCCAGGGCAGGCATCCATCCCTCTCTTATCTCCTACCCTACCTCCCTCATCCAGCCTATTTTACCTTACTGCCAAAGAATTTTTTTAGGGCTGGGGCTATGGCTCAGCGGCACAAGTGCCTGCCTGGCAAGTGCAGGGTCTTGAGTCTGATTCCTGATAGAAGAAAAACAAAAAAAATTTTTTTTAACTACTAGTTTCAGACTGGGCATGGTGGCGTGCGCCTGTAATCCCAGCTCTTGGGGGACTATAAACAGGTGGGTCACTATGAGTCCAATCTAGCAGTGAGACCTTGAACATCCTGTAGATCCTTCCCTAAAATACAATAAACAAACAAACTACAGGTTTCACCCTACATCCCACACATCTTTTCCCTGGCCCCTACCTTGGAAAAGCACTCTAACCTCTGCCGGATAGTGTTTATACAGTTACATAGTGTTACGAAGTCTGGCTACTACAGATCTGCCCTGCCCACCTTTCTACCAGGTGTCTGTCTAGCACTGCCACTCACAGAGGTTCATCTCCAACACAAGCTCAAATCTTCCCACTCAAGAATAAAATTCCCAGGCCAGGGGATAGGCCCTGAGCTGGGGTGGTCAGAGTAGAAATAGTGTATCCCAGCGTCTGGGAGGCTGAGGCAAAAGAATGGCCAAGTTCAAGGCTAACTTGTAACTATGTAACAGAAGGAACGAGCTAAGGAAAGGACTTTGAACAAGTGAATTTCACAATTCGCAAGTATTTCTGAAGCTTAAAATCTATGTTATTAGCCCATTGGGAACAGATTATCTTGTAGGCTTCTTAAAGACACTTCCAGAAATACAAATTTGACATCTGGTGGTTGAGGAAACCTACCACTGCTGTCCATGCATAGCAATGATGGTGCTATCAAGTGCAAAGCACTCCTGGCCCCACTTTAAAAAGAAAAAGAGGAAGTAAAAGCTTCATGTGGCCAGTACTGCTACTTCTCTATGGAAAGCCACAAGGCCTCAAAACCAGCAAAACATCTGCGTCTTAGGGAACAGCGTCTACCTTGTGGTTTACCAGAAATGCAGAGTAGCCTTTAAAACTGAAACAGAGATGGCCCCTTAGGAGCAGACAGCGACTTGAACAGGTCAGGATGAGAACAGGCTTGTGGGCAGCAGTCTCCTTTCCCTCTATGAATGCATCTCTCTTCAAGGGAAGACCTTGATGTTTTTGAGACTCTAATGATTAACACTGCAAGTAGTATTATAAGCTTCTAAATACAGTGGATGAACATGGGCTGTTTCTTAACAGAGTTATAGGATTTAGTGGGAAGTCAGCATTTCTAGTACTGAATTCAAGGCTTCATCTATTCCTTTTCTTTGATATGGGGGCTCAAACTCAGGACCTCGTGCTTGCCAGGTAGATGCTGTACTGCTGAGCTACATCCCCTGCCCTTCATTATTTCTAATAGTATACAGGTATTAGGGTGCCAACATGCCCAAGCGAAAATAATAAAAAATATAATAAACATATATATACATATATATGTATATATATGCATGCACACACACACACACACACACACACACACACACACATATTTGTATTATGGCTAGCTCTGCCTGCCCTGCCCTGGGGGTGCAGCTGGCACAACATGTGGTGCCAGGGATCAGACTGCAGTCCCTTTGGTTGCCTAAGCTTGCCTAAGCAGGCGCTTTAGACCGCTGAGCCATCTTTTTTTTTTCTTTTTGCCTTTTTGGTCTCGCTATGCAATTGAGGCTGGCCTTGAGCTCGCTCACTTTTGTAGCCCTGGTTGGTCTCGAACTCGCACCAATCCTCCTGCCTCAGCCTCCCCGAGTGCTGGGATTACGGACCACGCCCGGCTTCCACTGAGCCATCTTGCCCGCTCAGAATGTGTATGCTTTAAAGGTGGTGAGTAATTGGCTTGAGTCGCCCTCTAGTGCCAGCATCCCTGCTTTTATGTTCCTTGAGCCTGCGGCCTTGGAAGATTGTGCTTGTTGCTCTGGGGCACTTCATGACCCATCAATCTGAGTGTGCACCTTGCAAACCCAAAACAAGTCATTTTCTATTTGTTTATCCTCATAAAGTGAGACCCAAATGGAAATTTGTATTCATTTATGGTGTGGATAGAGGCCGTTCTTTGCTTCCTGCTATTCTAATTCTGATACTTGCTCTGTTGCTGAGCCACCACCAGAAGGTATCTACCTGTAAGTTCCTAGTAGTAGAGAAAATGACACTTTTTTTTTTTTTTAAGTGAGTGCCTGAACCTAATACCAACAAGCTTGGTTTTATTAGAATGAATCTAGGCAATGCTACTTCTCGTTTTGGGGGAGGGGAAAGGAGATGTCAGAAATCTTAAAAGTCTACTCTGGTCTTAGGTTTCACAAAGAAAACTTAAACGCAGCCACTTATGATACAATAGGAATAAAAATCAGACCAAAACACAGTAACATACAAGGTGTGCCCAAAACATACAATAGATGTTTTAAGTATTTTTAAAAAATATATTATAGTGAAAAATTACCAGTATGCCCCCTCAAAATCCTCTCGCGCACTCTGGATGCACTTACCCCACTGTTCTCACGGCCCTCTGAAGCAGTCTTAAGTCTCCTCATGTGCCTAGCTTTACTTTCACTGGCACTGCTACCTCAATATCCTGAACTGACTGAAAATGCTTCCCTTTCATGATTATTTTGACTTTTGGGAACAGCCAGCAGTTGCGCTGTGTCAGATCTGGTGAATAGGTGGGGGGACTTCTGTGAGGAGCCTGCTTTTTGATGGATGGGATTCAGCAGCAGCAGTTAGTGCCCTTTTTTTTCTTTTTTAAAAAAATCACACTTCAAACTGGGTGTAGTGGTGTACACCTGTAAGCCCAGCACTCTGGAGAGAGTTCAAGCCCAGCCTGGGCTACAAGAGTGACCACGGAGTCAGCCTGAACTTCAAGGCAAGACCCTGTCTCAAAAATCACATCTCAAAGACACTCAAGAAAGAAGACTAGGCCGGGCATGGTGGTGCACACCTGTAATCCCAGCACTTGGGAGACTGAGGCAGGAGGATCACTGCGAGTTCGAGACCAGCCTGGGCTACAGAAGAGAGCTCAAGGCCAGCCTGAACTGCACAGCAAGACCCTGTCTCAAAAAGACATAAAAAAAGAAAAAAAAAAAAAAAAAAAGAAAGAAAGAAGACTGTTTCAAAAAGTGGGAAGAACAATGGGACATGTATGTCTGAAGGGAGGAGGATTAATGGAATGGGACTCTCCCTTTAATAAGTTATCATTTACTGTACTTTCTACCATACTTGTATGACACCAAGTCCTTGACCCAGGGTAGGAACATCGAAGTGACGTGTAAACAAGTGAGGAGCCTCTGGTCTGGGTGGAACTGCCTGGTTTGACATTTCAACATAGTATTTCTCCAAAAATCTCTGCAAGTAAAGAAAGGCTGGATGCTCATAATATACTCTTGTTTCAATTTGTTTATCTTTTCAATTCTCCACAGAATACTTACTCCATGTTGCTAAAAAAGAAAATCTAAATGCTGAATTGGAAAGTAGATAAATGAGCACTAGGCTGAGAATACATCCTCCATAGGGTCAGACATACCTGTGTCCCTCAACCCCAAAGCATCCTGTGGCCATGTGAGGAGGCGCTGGGTCTGACCCTGGCTGCAGGAAGGAGGAGAGCAAAAGGAGAGGGAAAGCTGCCACAAGAGCTAAAAAAGATACCACTGCATTAACCCCCGACTGGGAGCTTTCAAAATCAACTCCCTCTGATGAATTTTAACTAGTGTATCACAGTCACAGCGCACCATGACTTCTGCAAAGTGCCGGCTCCTCAATCCTCTTACATAACTGTTTAGAAAACACTGTAGGTACTAAAATGATTCCCACAGTGAAAATGGCTCTTCCTGCTCTGCCCTGGCTTCTGCACAGAATTTTATGTTAATCACTTACTGGTTTTGAGGGGACAGAAGAACAAGCAGCTCTGCAAGCCAGCAACCTACAGTCCGCCCAACACAGACATGACAGTGTAGCCCCTCACTCAGGCAGAATGAGCAGCATGCCCATGGCTCCTGCAGGCCTGTGTCCCGAAAGCACCCTGTGGTACTGAGGGTGGAAGGGAGGGGAGCTGACAACACCAGGCACCGAGAGAAGGCCCTTCTCAGCAGCCCACCTGGCCCAGCTGAAGACACACACTGCAATCACTTGCACCTTCCCCAGCCCAGGCATCCACACCTGAGACCCGATACCCTCTGGAGGCTACTGTTTATCGTGCTTTGAGACCTGTCATTTGGTTTTAAATATGTGCACACTAATGAAACAGCAGCCTGTATATAAAGCACTAGTTTTTCAACAAACAGCACCAGAAACAATTTGCCCAGGAGGAGCTCATCACTCCTGACTCCTGTCTCCACTGTAAATACACTGCACTCACCAGCTGTTACCCCAGGTCAGCTAGAGTTAATAGACTTTTAAAAATAGCAAACAATACTGACTATATTTTATTTTATTATTTCATCCATTCATTCATTCATTCATTCATTCATCTGTGGTACCATGGATTGAACTTAGGACTCTGCGTATGCCAGACAAGTGCTCCTATTGAGCTATCTCACCGGCCCGACAATACTATTTTTTTTTAGAATTTTTTATTTATTTTTTTCTTGTTTCAGAGCTTTTGTTTGTTTATTTATTTATTTTTATGGCTGGCTCAACTGCCCTGAGGGCAGGGCTGGTGCAGCATGTGGTGCCTGGGATCAAACCATGGTCCCTGCAGCTGCCTGTGCTTTCCTAAGCAGGCGCTTTACACCACTGAGCCATCCTGCCGGGCCCAACAATAGTAATTATAAAATACCGCGATTTTCATCAATTTTCTCATCTGTCTAACACTGCCCTCTTCCCTGCTGAGATTTAAAGCCATGCGTTCTACTGAGTAGCACCTTTCTGCAATACCCAGACAGGAGGGATGGCCAAATAGCTCAGTTGGATTAAAGCTCCTGCAAGCAGGAACAGGGGCCAGGGGTTTGATCCCCCAGGCCTCGCATGCAGGCCCTGCACGCAGGGCCTGCTGGTGCTGAGATGGCAGTTGAGATTGGGCATAGTGGCACATGCATGTAACCTCAGCTCTTAGGAGGCTGTAAACAGGCAGATCATTGTGAGTTTGATCTAGTAGTGAGACCCTTCCCTAAAAAATCAGGACAGGACACTGACATGGAAACCCCCTGGACACCATAGGTCCTGGAGCACAGCTCCTCAAGGCAGCCAGACCCAGGCCCAGAGAACTGCTGGAAATAGGTAAGTGTTTCTCCAACACCCAGCCTCTGTGCAGAGGAACAGAGGTGCTGACAGCAACATGGGTATGCCAACTGTCACAGTACCCTCTCCAAGACACAGGTCACTGGACCCAAGCTACAGGCACAAAAGCTAAAGCTCAGGCAGATTGAATATCCTGCCCCCACCCACAGGTAATCAGCATCGGGCCTGGACTCACACCTGGGAGGAGCTATGGAAGAGCTGCACCCAGAACAGAGCTGCTAAGTCAGTGACAGCAAACCTTGAGGGCTTGCTTGCACGCGTGCCACAGGTTCACCACACCAAGTCTTCAAGGGCTTTATAAGGTAAATGGCTTATCCACCCACACAGGGCTGGGCAGGGCCTCCTACCTCTGTCTTCCACATGCCCTCTGTATCATTGCCTGCACACACTGTAAGACTCCCAGAGCAGGACTCCTACCTTCTTCAGCTCAGCCTCCACCTTAATGGCTGAATTCTTTTTTTTTTTTTTTTTTTTTTTTTTTTTTTTTTTTTTTTTTTTTTTTTTTTTTTTTTTTTTTTTTAATTATTATTTTTTTTCTTGTTTCAGAACTTTTTGTTTGTTTATTCATTTATTTTTATGGCCAGCTCAGCCTGCCCTGAGGGCAGGGCTGGCGCAGCATGTGGTGCCGAGGATCAAACTACGGTCCCTGCAGCCATCTAAGCTTTCCTAAGCAGGGACTTTAGACCACTGAGCCATCCTGCCGGGCCCAATGGCTGAACTCTTATAAACATCATTGCCAGCACTGGTCTAAATGTCTATCCCTGTTTTTTGTTTTTCTTTTTTTGATGGTAGAAGGGATTGAACTCATGACCTTGTGCTTGCCAGGCAAGCACTTATTCGACAGAGCTATTTCCCTGGCCCAGCACTGAACATTTCTATAGAAGCTACCTCATGCCCCTCCACTTTCTCTCCTGCTACACCTGAGCATCAGCAGACTCCAGGGGAGCGGAGCAGGAGAAAGTCTTTGGGTATCCCAGCTGGTAAACCTCTCATCTCACAGAAAACTATCAGAGCATATGAAAACAAGCCAACAAATGAAACAACAGTACCCATGCAGCCTTTACATGTGTGGCAATGTATTTACCACAGCTAGCATCCAAAACAGGTTGCACCCACACACACTGGTCTTACAAGGAAAGGGTGACAGGAGGGCCTGTGTTTCCTGTTCTAGAGCGGGGGGGGGGGGGGGGGGCTTTCACTGTCTCACTCACAGAATGTGACAGAGAGAGTCCCAGGTGACTTCAGAGGCTACATCAGAAAGGCAATAGCACTCCTTCTGCTTGGTTCACCCTTTCTGGACACAGGTCTAGAGGCCTAAGTGACAGATTTTTTTTAGTCTGATATGAGGCTTGGCAGACCATGAGGGACAAAGATGCCTCATATGCCCCAGCTGGCCTTGTGTGACCAATGTGTCTCCTTGCCCAGCTGTGTGGGTGAAGAAGCTTTCAAGGGGCCTGTAAGCAGTTCCTGCCTGCAACCTTACCACACCCCACATGCTGGATTCCACAGGTATGAAAGGATCATAGTTTACAATTGGGGCAATTTTTATTGTTAGGAGTAGTCTGTTGTACAAGATTCATTACTAAAATTACTAAAAACTTCAATGTTAGTCAATAATTTGTGTGTGTGTGTGTGTGTGTGTGTGTGTGTGTGTGTGTGTAAGACAGACAGACAGACAGACAGACAGACAGACAGACAGACAGACAGACAGAGACAGGGTCTCAATACCCAGTTCAGGCTGCCTTGAGCTCACTTTTGTAGCCCAGGCTGATCTCAAACTCACACTGATCCTCTGCCTCAGCCTCCCAAGTGCTGGGAATACAGGTGTGCACCACCATGCCCATCAGTAATTTTGCTTTAGTGAGATAGTATCTCACATAGTTTAGGCTGGCCATGAATCCAATGTGCAGCCCAAGCTGGCCTCAAACTTGTGGGACTCTCCTGCCTTAGTCCACTGAGTATGGGGATTTTAGATGTGCACCACCATGCCTGGCTTAAAATATTAATTCAAATCAATAAAAAGGAACTTTTCAATTATACTTCCTTGGACAAATGTAATTTGCATGGTCTACCACTCTAACTTGTTTTGCTTTATCTGAACACTTAGCTCTTTTCACCACATATGCCACAATAGGATATATGATAAGCTGCTGAGTAGGGAAAGGAAAAAGAGAGAACATTTTGCTCACTGTGACATCCCTAGGACCTAGAATCACACCAGATAGTAGGGAGCATGTGGCCCATGATCAGTAAGGGACAATGCTATAATACAACTGGGTGACCTGATTTAGTCTTCCCATTAACTCTATGATCTCTAATCATTAGCCCTTCATCTTGATTCAAAGTTTTAGGTCTATTTCTACAAGCTGCTAAGTTTCTAATGCTCAAACTATTACCAACAAAACCAACAGACACTGGCTTTCCTGTAAGGTCTGACCAGAGGCAGCAGAGCACAGCTCCATAATGCCAGCTCAGGAGCCAGAGAAAAGCCAATGATTTCCTTTGTCAACACACCTGCTTGTTGATCCCCTACTTGGGCAGTCCCAGATAGCAAACAAAAGTGACTCCAACTTCTGCTCAAAGACTATACACCTAACGTGAAAATGTTCATATGCTACATAGGTAAACAACAACAGAGTCAACCAGCAAAGGCACAACCCCTCCCTGTCTCTGTCAGGGACTGCTGGGTTAGACAGAGGCCCTTCATCCCTGCAGACCTATTGCAATGCACTGCCCTGAGTGAGTACCAGCAAGCATGCTTTAATGCACTGTCCAGTCAAGTGAGACCAGCTAGGTAAACAGCATATTAACTGATGTGCATGCTGTGCCAGCTAAACACTTCTTGCCAATTATGGCTACACAGCTATACTCAAATTAAAAATAACTCAATGCTAACAACAGAACCCAAACCGGCATTCTCCCTCTGCAATATCATCCTAAGTCTCCACATGAATGCTCTGTAAAACGGCTCATAAACAAGTCACTGAAAGTTCACTTGTCCTTAGCAAAATAGATCCCTGCACAGAGGAAAGAGGAATAAGCTAAGGAAAGAAACATGGCTTGTGTGCTTGCTTAGGCAAGCTAAGGCAACCACAGGGACTACAGTTCGATTCCTGGCACCATATGCTGTGCCAGCCCCATCCTCAGGGCAGACTGAGCCAGGGAAGGAAGGAAGG
>PVJA010020745.1:0-36541 GCA_004027025.1 Myocastor coypus | reverse complement strand
ATGGTGGTGGGGAGCCTGTAAGGGGGCAAGCTGCTCACGTCACGGGGAAGGGGGAGGGGCAGGGGGAGGTGAGGGGGGAGGGGAGGGGAAGAGGGGAGGAAGGGATGGAGTGGACTGGAGGGGGGAGGGAGGCAAAGGGGGAGGGGGAAGAGATGGTGTGTGAGAAAGTGAGGGAGAGAGGGGGGAGGGAGGGAGAGAGCTCACGTGCTGGGGAGCAGAGGAAGGGAGGCGAGGCTGTGCGGTGTGCGAGCTCTGGACGGGCCTTCACGGCGCCAACCCCGGCCCGGCCACGCGCGGGCCGTGCGTCTTAGAGTTCTGGGCCTCAGTTTCCCACCTGAGGAAAGGTGTTCCCAAACGCAGGGCTGTTGCTGGACAGAAGAGCGGGCCCAGGAAGGGCCCTGGCAGAGGGTGCCTGCTGTCCCGGCTCTAGCCGCGGCCGCTGGGCTGCAGCAAAGAGCTGCTCTGAATTCTCTTGAAACGCGACTCAAGGAAGAAAAAAAAAAAAAAGCAAGAAAGCAAAGCCTTTCTTGGAATGTTGCCCGCGGCGGACACAGTTTAAATTAACTTAAACCATTCCCCCCGCCCCCCATCCTCTTTCACGGGTCAGCCACGGAAACTCTTCTTCTCTCGCCCCTCCAGAGGACGCGGGGCCTGGAGTAGCTAAACTTTGCCTGGCGCGCGTCGGTCCTGGAGCAGCGGGGTGGCACCCGGGGGCGTTGCTAGGGAACGCGGGGAGGGACCCCGAAGCCGCCTCCGCAGTGCCGAGCGCTGCCGCCAGGGGGCAGCCGGGACCCGAGGCGTCGCGGCGACTCTGCGATGCCAACCACGTTTCTGCCGGTACCTCAGCCCTTGGCGGCGGCATGGAGCCCCTAGGACCCGACCTCTCCCGGGACGGCAGTGCGCGCCCCTGCGCCTTCCCGAGCGCCTCGCCGGGAATTCATTAAGGCACCCACCCTCCTCGCTCTGTTCGTCCGCTCCCTCGCGCCGCTCCCCTTCCCCTCCCTTCCCCTGCCCTTCCCTCCTCCTCCCTGCCCCTCCTCCTTCCCGTCTCTCTTCCTCCTCCCTCCTGCGCTCCCCATCCGCTTGCAGTCCACCCATCCTCCGCCCTCCTTCCTCCCTCAGGGTCCTGGGTCCACCGCCCCCCCGCCCCCCGACCCGGCGGGCCCTACCGACCCGCGCCTGCCTCTACACACAGGCTGTGCTCTGGACCTTACAAATAAACCTTTTTCCCGCAGTTTTCCGTGGGAAGGGCTCCATGGTGGAGCGCTTGACCAGCAGGGCGCCAAAGCCCCGCCAAAGGAGCGGACTTTGGTGGTTTTTCATTCTAATGGTCAGCACAGAGGGGACAGCGCGTGCTGGGCAGCTAGTTGTTGTTGCAGTTATTATTGTTATTATTACTATTTTGTGGTATTGGCCTTTTTATTGAGCCCTGACATAAAGTTTTTTTTTTTTAAGCTGGGCTTCTGCTGAGTCACTAAACTGCCCCAGTGAGGCTAGACCATCTCTGAGATTTTGGACATCTCTGAGCTCTGGTGTGAAGCCGTGTATCGATATCGTGTGGGTCAGGAAAGTTGGTCTTGACAGATACCACCTCTAGGGAGAGGGAGGGGCCGGGGAAGGTGCTGTGCCTTACCGCTGCCCGCCCCACTGCTCCTGCTCGTCCAAGTCCCAGGAGTCTGCAGAGTTCTCTTCGCAGCGTCCCTGCCTCCGTGGCTGTCCACTCGCACCCAGACCCTGCGCCCGGACAGGCGGCCCTGCCTGGCTGCTGAGCCTTGCCCACCCTGGCGGGCCTCCCCTGGTCCCACCCGCGCGTTCTCTCCTGTGGCCCCTATATGTGCTTCCTGCTCTGTCCCCCTCCCACGCCAAGGCTGAGGGCTCCTAGGCAAGAAAAGGGTGCGAGTCTCCCATCCTGCCCGCGGTGGTTCTGCGCCGTGATGCCCAGTTAGGACTTGCTGTTGATTAAGCCAGCTGACCCGGTCCCGCAGATGCGGTCCCTCTGCCTGCTGGGGCCCTCCCTCATCAGCCCCTCCGGCTGTGCAGCTCTGAGGGACACATAGTGACGGCACACAGTGATGGCTAAGGGCCGGCCAAGGCGCGCAGAGCATCCTGGTCCTCTCCGTCACAGGAGCAAATGGCCTCACTGCGGCTCCCAAGGATGAGATGCAGCCAGACTCACAGGGCCAACACCCTGCGTGGACGCAGGAGGGTTACATGCCTACGGTTTATGCTTTCTTCTGAGTAGTCTCACCACTAAGAACCAAAAGCAACCCCTCTGCCAGCCCCGACTCAAAACCACAAACGTGGCAGATTTCACACAAAAATGGGGATTTTTACCAAAGGCTGAAGAACCTGGCATTGCAGGCCAGAGTGGGCCATGATTCCCCTTTGGATAGGTGTGGGCCTTGGTGGAACATTTATTTATTTATTTCTATGGTACAGGGTCTCTCTGTGCAGCCTGGACTCGTAGTGATCCTCCTGTCTCAGCCTCCCCAGTGCTTTGCTGGCCAGTACAGCGTGCAGTACCGGGGATCGAACTCAGGTCCTTGCGCTTGCCAGGCAGGTAATCAGACAGCCCAGCGGACAACGAAGGTGAGCCCCGAGGTGGGCTGTGAACTTAACAAGGATCACACAGCAAGCATATGGAGGAGCTCGGATCAGAACCCAGGAGCCCTAGGGAGCCGAGGCACGGAGAGGGAAGGATGAGTTCTTAGGAGGAATGTCTCCTGGGGGAGAAGAGAGTGAAATGGATGAGTGGAGAGGGTCTCTGCGAGCCTGCAGGAGCAGATGGAAGAGGTGAGACTCTGCATCCGGGTAAAGATGCCGCCTGCATCGGAGGAGCTCCGCCTGAGCCCTTGTCTCCGGGTGGGAAGGAGCCGGAAGTTCCGTGTGATGGGCAGGCCTCGCCACATTCCAGCGATTATTAGCTGAGCGCTTCTGGTAGCCAGGCACAGCACAGGCGCGTCTGAGGGTCGGCCTGGGCCAGAGCTGGAGGAACAGGCGCAGGGGCGCGTGCGCATTCACAGCTTCCGGTTCACCAGGATCGAGGCCTCCCGGGGGCTCAGCAGGCCGCTGCTCAGCTCGCTGTGCTGGGCAGAATAGTCGGATTCTTCTCTTTCCTGAGTCCCCAGGGAAGCGACTCCTTTCCAGCTCCTTGCAGTTAGGCGGAGTTCACGCGGGTGGAGGCCATGGGTGACGTTTGCAGGCCGAAGCAGGGAAGACCCCGCCTGTGATCCCCTGTCCTCTCCCTGCCCCAGTGGTGATGTGGACAAGGCTTTACAGGGGTGGTAGGAACGGAGGTCCTGAGAAACGGGGGACCTTTGCTGAGTTGCCCCAAGCTGCCGCAGCTTTGCACAAGGACAAGAGATTTGGGGCTGTCCCGACTCACACACCACACAACGGGAAGGAGGCTGCGCTGTCACTGGAGCTCAGGCCTGGCCCACCATGGCTTCTCATCCGTGGCCCTGCAGGCAGGGTCAGGAGAGGCCGACCCAGATTTGATCGACTCAAGTATGTCCCCGCTGCATGTGTTAACATTTGCAAATGGAGGGTTCGCCTTATAATCAGTGGCATCTCATGGTTATTAGTCTGCTGGTGATGTGATAATACTTGTCATCTCCTGGGGTCCTTTGGCAAGGTTTTTTTTTTAAATTTTAAAAGCCAGCATTAGAACCTGGCCAAAGTTTGCTTGACACAATGCCTCTAGGGCCGTGCTAGCACATTCTTTTAAGAAAAGTTTCCTCTCTCACTTGTGCTCTTGATGCCCTGGAACAGGTTACTGTGTGGGAAACACAGACATCAGTGCCCCTCGGCTGAAAAGAGAGTCACAGGATATGGACTCTGGGCGTGAAGATGTTTGAGGATGACTCGGCCAATTCATTTTGCTGACATTTTCGAATTCCTGTGTGTAGGTAGCATAATAATATAGATGATAAAAAATCTTGGTCTAAATAAGACTGAGAGAGCCCTTTCAATACATATAACATAAACATTCTAAGTGATAATAAAGCATCGTGCCTTGGATTGACAGTTTTTTTTTTTTTTTCTTTCTTTCTCAATGGTACATAAAAATGTACCTTGCAATCAGTGGGATCTTAGATTTGCTGAGATATTGTCCCTGTGGGCTCAGGAGAGAGATTTTGCCACTTTGATCCACTTTGGGGACTTGGGAACCCCCAGAGAGCCTGCAGGTGGGTCGGGAGCCACGGGCGCCTTTCCCCAGGGTCCCCCCGGACCCCCTGCACACTGGTGTGACTCTTCTCTGAAGATCCCCGTTCTGACAGCTCCGAGCTTGTGGCTGCCCACCGGAGCGCAGGCTCCACAGAGGAATCCTCAGAATGCAATGAGGAGGGAGGGAGAGAGAGAGGGAGGGACGGGGCTGTCCAGGCCTCTTCCAAGGAAATCGAGTGAAGTTTCTGCAGCGGAGGTGGACACAGCTGACATCTTCGCCCGTCTTCTGTAGTGACAGGGGCCTGGAGGGGGCTGTCCTCTGTCAGCTGCTCTGTTTACAGGGCCAGGCTTGGGGTGGGGGAGGCAAAGGAGCTACCAAAACGCAGCGCCTCCCTACGCTGAAGCTGGGCCCTGATCTCACCACGATGCCTGGAGCTGCCTGTTGTCCTGTAGTCGGGCTCCAGGGCCCGGCACCCACTAGGCAATGTGATAGGCCACTCTGGTTTCAGTTTCAGACTCACCGAGGTAACTTACTTATGAAGTAGTAATAGGGCACACTACTCAGTAGTTTAAAAATCGTAACTTTAAGCCCTCATGCCCAGGAAGCTCTCCCCAAGCCTGATGAGTTCTTTTTATAACTGTTCTTAGCAAATAGAGCATTGTACTTGTGAAGACTGAAAGTGACTGACCTTAGGTTAGAACGTACCAGTTGTAATAGCCTAAGCTAGAGTGATTCATGTTGATGTACGTGTACTTAAGATAATCAGCCCCAGAGGTGACAATTTTGAATGACCTTAGGTTAGAATGTACCAAGTGTAATAACCTAGAGTGATTCCTGTTGTTGTGGTCTGGGCCTGACTGCCTGATGATTCGTGTAAAAATGTAACAAATGATTTTGTTTTGTTAAATCTAAAGTTCTAAGTGGAAAGTAGTTTCTGTTTAAAAGCCCTGTTCTCTGTCACTCGGCACGCCTCTCCGTCTTCTCTCCTGCGTGAGTTGAAGTCAGGAAGGCCCCCGAGCTCGATATTAAAGGCTCAGATTTAAATTCTAATCCGGACTCTGGTCTGGCCTCTGTTTGAGAACCCGTAATAGGGAAGTGCTCTGCCACTAACCAGCATCCTGGGACAGACTGTGGTGCTGCAGTGGTAGCCTTACCTCCAGGGGGTCGTGGCTGGAAAGGGCTCCCTCTTCAAGAGCCTCCCTCTTCTTTGTATGCCCACCATTCATTCTTGGCCACGATTCCGGTAGGCAGAGCCTGTGCCAGCAGGGCACACGTCACCCTCTCAGCAGGGACATTTATCACTCCTGCTCAGGCCTCGAGTGGCTGAAGCCACTCAAGTGGCCACACCTGATGTAAAGAAAATGCAGCCCCCGCCGCATACCCAGGAGGAGGAGAGGCAGAATGCTCCCAAAGGGCTCTCATGATACCGACGCTGGCTGCGTCCCCATCTCTGGCCATGGCCTTGTTTCCAGACCTGCCTTGTCCGTGGTGACCCCAGCCCCTGCTGTATGTCTTTCGTCAGTCTCTGCGTCCTCATGATGCCCTTTCTGGGAGGCTGTCTTGGAGACCCTGAGGCCTGCTGCTTCCTTCAGGGGATGCAGCCCTCAGGGTGGTCTCTTCTGGCCTCCGAGGGCTCGTGTGGGCTCTGTCTGGGCCGACTACTCAGCTGGCGCCCTGATAGAAAGTCAGGACACAGGTGCAGGGAAGGAAGATCATGTCAGCACACGGTGAGAAGATGGCTGTGTACAAGCTGGGCCAGAGGCCTCGGAACCGACTGTGTGGTACCTTGGTCTTGAACATTCAACGGCCTGTGTTGTGGGAAAATCCACATCCACTGGTGAGGTCGCCTAGCCTGACTGTAGTTTGTGATCTCAGCTTTAGCAAATGAGGGTCCTTGCTGTAGTAAAGGTTCTGGGCCCACTAAGGGCTCCACATCCTGGGAAGGTCTGGACCCAGCTCACACCCCAGCCTCTCCCTTCCTCTCCCATCAATGGTGAGTCTAGGCCATGTCACCATTAAGCACACCTCTGCTATAGGTTTTTTTTTTTTTAAACTCTATCTATCTATCTATCTATCTATCTATCTATCTATCTATCTATCTATCTATCTATGTTATGGCTGCCTCAGCCTGGCCTGGGTGTGGGACTGGCACAGTGTGTGGTACTGGGGATGGAACTACGGTCCCTGTGGTTGCCTAGGCTTGCCCAAGCGGGCACTTTAGACTGCTGAGCTATCTCGCCAGCCCTCTTTTTTTATGGCCAGCTCAGTCTGCCCTGGGGGCAGGGCTGGCACGGCATGTGGTGCCGGGGATTGAATCTTGATCCCTGTGTGCTTGCCTAAGCTTGCCTAAGCAGGTGCTTTGGACTGATGCGCTATCTCGGTGGTCCCCAGCTGAAGTTGTTCACAGAGGTTCTTTAACAACTTAGCAAATTCTCTATTTCTGCTTCTATGAGGTCTTTTAAAAATTTTAAATCACGAATGGGAGTTGGATTTCATCAAATATTTTTTCTGTGTCCACTGATATGACCATATGACTTTTCCATTTCTTGCTAATAGGGTGAATTACACTGATCCTCAAATATTGGATTAGTCTTACATTTCTGGAATAAACTACATCTGGTCAAGTTGTGCTTTAAAATAAATTTCTGACTTTTACTTGCTAGCATTTTATTAAAGATATTTGCATCTATATTCATGGACGATATTTAGCCCTAGTTTCTTCTTGTTGCACTCTCTTTGGTATTGTCTACTTCTGCACCAAAACACTGCAAAACTGAAGTGAGCTGCGTGTGCATGCCTATAATTCCAACTGCATGGGAGGCCGAGTCAGGACAGCCGCTGTGAACCTTGGTGAGTGTGATGGGTTATAATAGTGGGAGATTACTAGGGGAGACTTTGTATCCTCACTAGAAAGGCTACTCTAAAAATCATATGTGGCTCTTGTTATTTTTCTATTGGTCAAAGGTGGCAGGGACCTCTAGATCTTAGAGCGATGTTTCCTGGCTCAAGTGCAGATCCTTCAGTTGGCTGGGGCTATACACAGCTGATGTGTTTCCTAGTCGTCAACAGCTTGCAACTGTGTCAACGAGGCTGGCTAGAAAAGTCTGTGCTTAACTCTGTTTCAGCTGGTCGGCACCTCCCTGCGTGGAGTGAGGCTGGCCAGCTGCCAGACCGACTAGTGAAGGCTCACCAAATTCCAACCTGTTCTGGTCTCCGTCTCTACTCAGCTCACACCTGGTGCAGTGAGAACCTGTCTAAAAGTAAATAAAAGAATAAAGGCTGGAACTCAATGGTGAAATAAGTCCTGGGATTAATTTCCAGTAGTGAAGGGGAAAAAATAATTCGGAGGTGCTCCCCTCTTTCTTTTTCTGGAAGAAATTATGTAGACTTGCTATTAATTTTTCTTTTTCTTTCTTTTTTTTTTTTTTGTCTTTTTGAAACAGGGTCTCGCTATGCAGTTGAGGCTGGTCCTGAGCTCACTTTTGTAGCCCAGGCTGGTCTCGAACTCGCACCAATCCTCCTGCCTCAGCTCCCGAGTGCTGGGATTACAGGCGTGCGCCACCACACCCTTAATTTTTCTATATATGTTTAATAGAGTTCTACCTTGAAACCCTCTGGGCCTGGAGACTCTTTTTAAAGAGAGGTTTAAAATTGCAACTTTAATTTTCTTAATAGTTACAGGACTATTCAAATGACCTATTTCATGCTGCATAAGTTACGGTAATTTGTGCTTTTCATGGAATTGGTTCATTTCATTTGTCAAGTTTGTGTGTGTGTGTGTGTGTGTGTGTGTGTGTGCGTTGATTCGTTATTATCCTTTGGATGTCTGCAGGACCCACAGGGCTGTCCCTGTTTTATTTTTATTGTCGCCAATTCGCATGTTTTCTCTTTTAGTTTTTCTAACTCTTCCTAGAAATGTGTCAATTTTCTTGAGTTTTTTCAAAGGAATCAGCTTTTCATTTAATTAATCTTTCTTTGTTTTCCATTTTATCGATTTTTAGTTATTTATTTATTTACTTTTTTGTCTTTTTGAGACAGGGTCTCACTATGCAGTTGAGGCTGGCCTTGAGCTCACTTTTGTAGCCCAGGCTGGTCTCGAACTCGCACTGATCCTCCTGCCTCAGCCTCCCGAGTGCTGGGATTACAGGCGTGTGCCACCACGCCTGGCTCGATCTTTTTTTTGGTTGTTTTTATACTGGAGATGGAACCTAAGACCTTCATACTGAACTATACCCCCATGCCTTTTAACTTTTTAAAAATTTTATTTTATTTTATTTTTTATTTTTTTTTTCTTGTTTCAGAACCTTTGTTTGTTTATTCACTCATTTTTATGACCGGCTCAGCCCACCCGAAAGGCAGGGCTGGTGCAGCTTGTGGTGCCGGGGATTGAACCGCGGTCCCTGAAGCCGCCCCAGCTTTCCCCAAGCAGGTGCTTTAGATCACTGAGCCATCCCGCCGGGGCCGAAAAAATTTGATTTTAGATAGGATCTTGAAGTGCTAACGTCCCCAGGTGGGGCTTAGATTTGTGACCCTCCTGCCTCAGCCTTCCAGAGTGCTGGGATTACTGGCTGTCTTACTTACTTTTTACTCAGTGCTGGGACAAATCCTTGACACCCAAGATGAAGGAAGGAAAGTTTATTTCTCTCACAGTTACTGGAGGTTTCAGTCCATATTCTGCTGGCCCAAGGCTGAGTGGAACAGGGCAGAGAGCATCCAGTTCATGGTGGCGGAACAGCAACAATCGTGACAGAGGCAACTGACCAACCAGGGCAGCAGAGAGCAACAGCTTCAGTCTGTCTCTCTGTCTCTCTTTATATTACATTCAGGCTGTCCGCCTCAGCCTATCCGCCTCAGGCCACACCTATAATTCCCAGCAGTCCTCAGACCCATAAGCCCATCGGCACTAAAACACATAATCCCAGTGGATCATGAGTCAAGTCTCAAACTCTAGAAGTCCCCGCCTCATGACTGCATGAGGCTTTGGGGGGACAACTAGACACAAGCCATAACACTGGCACACACCCACAGCACACCTCCAAGTGTACCTTTTCTGCATATTTTTGGGGGGCAGGCGATGGACCTTTCTGATCCATTTCTTTCCCTAGGGTTTGAGATGGTAGCCTGATTTTCCATTGGGAAGTTTTGCTCTTTTCTTATGTGCTGTGATCCTTTTGTGCTATGAATAACATTCCCCGCGTGGCTTTGGCTGTGTCCAAAACCTTTGTTCCGTTGCATTTTAATTTTCATTCTGCTCACTGCATTTTTAAATTTCCCTTGAGACTTCCTCTATGGCCCGTGGGCTTTTAAAAAACTGTGTTGCTTCATTTCCATGCATTTCGAAAGTTTACTGTTGTCTTTCTGGAATTGATTTCTGGGTCTATTCTGCTGCAGTTTTGGAACATGCTCTGCATGCTTTCAATCTTTTAAAGTTACTGAGGTCCACTTTGCAAAGTAGGGGTGGGCCGTTTGGACCTACGTTCCTTTGCATTGGAAACAACCATGCCTAGCTTGCTGATATTTGCTGGATTGTCCCAGAAACGTCATTTATAGCCTGTGTGATGATAATATTGTTGACCCCATCTGCACCTTTGTTAATTTTCTGATCAATCATTTTACCAATTATTGAGAGGCATATTGGTGTCTCCAGGTATAATTGTGCATTTGTCTATCTCTGCTTTCAGTTGTACTAGCTTTCGTTTGATAATTAGTTTTGCTCTGAAGCCTGCTTTATCCAATTAGAATTTCTTGCTTTGTACGTTCACATTTGTGAGATACATATTTTTTCTGTCTTCTTATTTTCATTTATTTATTTATTTATTATTTTTTTTTCTTGTTTCAGAATCTTTGTTTGTTTATTCACTCATTTTTATGGCCGGCTCAGCCTGCCCTGAGGGCAGGGCTGGCGCAGCATATGGTGCCGGGGATCGAACCGCAGTCCCTGAAGCCGCCCAAGCTTTCCCAAGCAGGGGCTTTAGACTACTGAGCCATCCCGCCGAGCCCTCTGTCTTCTTATTTTCAACTTGCTTATATTGTTATATTTGATGGGAATTGCTCATACACAGCGTGTGCCGGCCATTGGGTTATCTGCCTATCTCTGTCTTTTAATTACATATGTTAGACAACTTACACTTAATGTAATTATCTGTCAGAGAGAATGCTGGCCATTTTATTTTTACTTTTTCTCTCAATTTTCTTTAGTCAGCCTTCTTCAGGGCTACTGGAATAGGTTTTAAAATTCCATTTTGTTTTATCAATGGCATTTTTGGATACATCTCTGCTATGTTTGGATCTTGATTTTATTCTATTTTAAAAAATGTATTTAGTACAGGGTCTACAGGGTCTCACTACGCAGATGGGATAGGTAGTGATCCTCCTATTTTTCAGTCTTCCAAGTACTGGGATTACAGGCTCCAGTCACCACACCCAGTCCCAGTCCCCATCTCTGTGTGCCCTGGCCACGGTGCTGGCACAGCAGCCCAGGCACCAGCCCCTGTTCTCCGCATCCGCCTAAGCAGGCGCTTTAGTCTGCTGAGCTGTTTAGCTGGCCCCTTACTTTGGGATCTTGAGAGCCCCACCCAAGCCCATGGGTTAAAGGCAGGTCCTGAGGGGGGAGCATCATTGTAGGGTTGGGCCTGTGGGAGGTCTTCCTGTCGCTGGGATGTGTCCTGGTTAGGAAGACCCTGGCCCCTGAGCCCCTGCCTCCTCCTCCCCCTCTTCTTTCTCTCTTCTCCCCTACCTTCCCGCCTGCTGTGGTCCATACCCTCCAAAGCCTCATGAGCTCATAGGTGGGACTTTGGCGAGGTGACTGGACCACAGGCCACTGTGGGAGTCTCCAGTGACTAAGCCCCCTGAGAAGTTTGCAGCTGGGTGCGACGCTGGGAGGCGGTGGCTGCTGGGGCCGTGGGCGATGCCTCTGAAGGTGCATCTCCTTCCTCCCTCTCTTCTCTGGCTCATCCTCTGCTTCTCGCTGTGCCCCCATGAATCATTTCTCCTCTCCAATGTCCTGCTGCCATGCTTCCTGGGAGCCAGCCAACCACGGGCTGAATCTCCACGACTGGGGAGCCAAAGGAATTCTTTCCTCTTGGGAGTTGTGGGTATGGGGTATCATGTCCCAGCCGTGAGAAAGTCACGGGCACTCTCCCCCCTGCGCTCCCCTGCGCTCTACTTCGCTGCTCTTCTTGCTTTCTGTCCCAGCCTGGCTATGCAGCCAGTAGCTTTGCTCTACCTCCGGCTCCTGCCGTGAAGTCCTACCTCAGTACAGGCCCAAGGGCAGTACAATGGGGCCAACTGCCCACATCCCGAAATCTCCAAAACTGTAAGCCCAAATCGACCTTTTCTCTTTCTGTGCTGACAAGCGTTGGATTCTGCGAGTGATGGTGGCTGTTCACCTCTGAGGGTGAAGGTGTCTCCCGGTCCCACTTCTCTGGTGCCCCTGAGTGGGATGGATGTGGCTGGAGCAGGGTGTTTGGGCAAAGCAGAGAGTGGTGGCCTATGGTGGCTGTGTCCTGCTGCTGGCCCTGTTCCTGGTCCTTGGGCTAGGAAGAGGCAGGGTTTGCTGGGACTGTTCCTTGCTGGGCCCACGGTGACTCAGGATTGGCGTCTTCCTTAGCCCCAAGTCTTGGATGTCTGGGGTGAAAAGGAAACCAGGAAACTCACTGCTGAGATGGTCCTTGGGGTCACAGTGTCCCTGTCCACCCAGCCCCTGCTGTACCCGGCAGAAGGTCATGGCTATTGTGTATATGACAGCCAGGGTTTTCATGTTAAAGTTGTATTTGGCAGGAAAACTAGCAAAAAACATATTTACTTCATCCTCTTAGGAGCACAAGCTGACACATATTTTAATATAACATTTGAAGCAATCATAATTAATGCAAAAGATAAAGAACCCAGGGAGACAAAATATATTTTAAATATGCAACTTTCCTGAGTCCTCTTTTTGCCTTTTGTTCCAGTGTGGCTTGCCACGGTGTCGTTACTGATCTATTCTTTATTTTATTTTATTTTATTTTATTTTATTTTGTCTTTTTGAGACAGGGTCTCGCTATGCAGTTCAGGCTGGCCTTGAGCTCACTTTTGTAGCCCAGGCTGGTCTCGAACTCACATAGATCCTCCTGCCTCAGCCTCCCAAGTGCTGGGATTACAGGCTTGCGCCACCACGCCCGGCTTTCTATTCTCTATTTTAAATACTTTTATTTTATTCATCATGTACTTTTTGCATTGATTTTGATTTTTAAAACATAATGCATTGAGAGCTGAGGAGATAGCTCACTAGAATAAGCACTTGCCTGGCAAGCTGAAGGTCCTGAGTTCAATGCCTAGTATCACAAAACAAACAAAACAAAAACCAAAAACCCCATAATGTGTCAAAATGTTTGACATGATTTTTAAGCTTTTTAAAAAAATGTGTTTGGTATAGGGTCTCACTATGCAGCTTGGGCTAGTAGTGATCCTCCTATTTTCAGCCTTTCCAGTGCTGGGATTACAGGCGTATGCCACTATGCCCAGACTTGGTGCCAGCTCAGTATGCCCAGGCATGGGGCTGGCATGGCATGTGGCACTGGAGATCAAACCTAGGTCTCTGTGTTTGCTTAAGTAGATGCTTAGTCCACTGAGCTATCTCACCAGCCCTTTTTGAGCTTTTGAGACTATATTTTCTGTGTTTTGTTTCTTTTTTTTTTTTTGATATTTATTTATGTTTGTTTATTGTATTTTAGGGAAGGGTCTACAGGGTGTTCAGGGTCTTATTACTAGATAGACTCGTAGTGATCTGCCTATTTGCAGCCTCATAAGAACTGGATTTCAGGCGTGCACCACCAGGCCCAGTCTTGTGTTTTGTTTCTTGAGACAGGGTTTTGCTACATAATTCAACCTGGGCTTGAATTTACTACGTAGCTGAGTGATTTTTGAACTCATAGTTCTTCTTCCTCAGCCTTCTGAGTGCTGGGATTACACAGGTGTGTGTGGCCATGCTTGGTGAGGAAACCCCTACATTTTACAATAGGGAATAATGTCTCAGCTTCTCCTGAAACTCCTGGCCCTGGCATACACGGCCGTGGAAGCCACCACTGGCTGGGCACATGTGTGTGTGGCATGGGTTTGGCTGTGTGGTTGGCACTGGGCCAACTCTGCTTTTCCCTGCCCACTGCTGTGGCACAGAAGCTGCGGGAGGGGCCTCTGGGCTGCTGTTTCCAGCTGTTTGGGGGAACAAGCAGCAGCTGTGGGGGATGGTGCAGTGATTCCCTCACCCTGGGTTACAGTGAGACCCTGACTTCAAGCCGGTCCTCAGTGACAACTGAGAGGGCTTTGTCACACAGAGTGCTGGCCCTTCCTAGGTGGAATGCTGTCTTAGTTACTTTTCTCTTGTTGCTGAGACAAACAGCTGACACATAAGCTTAGGGGAGGGAAGGTTTATTTAGCTCACAGTTCCTGGAGGCTTCAAGACGCTGCCCCTGCTTTATAGGGTTTAGAGGAGGGGCTGGGGCGCTGCCGTGCCCAGGATGATCTGCTCCATGGCTCCATGTGAAACCGCTGCCAGGTGGGGGAGCACTCTGACAGGGGTGCTGTCAGTTTAACGGTTCTCTCCTCTCTTGGCCCCGCCCCCTCAAGCCCTGCACCCCGAGCTGCTGCGCTTGACAGCCCCACAATTTACCTGAGGCTCTGGGGGGCCAACTAGATACAACTAGATACAAACCATAACAAACACAAACCATTTAGAGAACTTACAGAACGCAGTATCTGTGACTCAGGCCCTGGGCCCACTGATTTTCGATGCATTTGTGAGGCCCCTGGAGAGGACATCGTTGCCACAAGCCTCAGGGGCTTGCACCGGGGGTATTTGCAGGGTTCGCAGTGGTTTGTGAAGCCGGGAAGGGGCAGGGCCTGAGAGGCGTGGGGGGGGGAGGTTGGGGAGGGGTATGGGGAGGAGGGAGCCGCAGGGCCAAGGAAAGCAGGGCCGGACCCACACCCAGCAGAACTCTGTCTCTGCCCTTAGGGCCACAGTCCTCACTGGGTCACAGTGGTGGCTCTTGGAGCCTTAGTGTTGTCATCTGTAAAGTGGGCAGAGCACGATTCGCCTGATGACACAGGAGCAGAGATAGAAGCACAGGGTGGACGACCTTCGGCCATTTTTCTTTCTTTTCTTCCTCTTTCTCTGTTTTTCCTTCCTCCCTTCATCCTTTTTTCCCCTCTATGCTGGGAATTGAGCCCAGGGCCTTCACACTGAGCTATAGTCACAGTTCTTTTTATTTACTTTATTTATTTAAAAAATTTGAGACAGGGTCTTCCCAGATTGGTGAGGTGCTCAGGCTAAGTTCCAACTTGTGACCCTCCTGCCTCAGCCTCCCGGGGTATTCAAACTACACATGCGCCCACCTGAGGGTTGCTTCCAGCAGCACAAAGGCAGCACAGGAGAAGCTGCCGGAATGCTGTGAGGGGGCCGTGTGGAGAAGCTGTTGGCGCTGTGGGAAGCTGCTGGTTCTCTCAGCTGCTCTGCTGGAAGGCCTTGGCATGCTGGCTTTCCTGATGAGCCTTGGAGGAGCTCTGGTCCTCATCTTGAGCATTGCTTCCTGGCTCCAGAGGGGAAGAGGGTGCCCTGCTCAGCATCATGAAGAAGCCTGTTGCCTTGGCTTTTCTGGTGGGAACTCAGCTCTCTTCATCACCGGAGGAGCTCTGGAACTCACTCACTGTTGCTAAGGACGGCTGTGGTACCTTTGGGGCAGCTCTGGTGCTTACCTAGAGCACTGCTTCCGAGGTCCAGTTCAGACGCCTCAGCTGCTGGCACAGACTCTCTAGCTTTCACCACTGACCTTGGGGCCTTCCCAGCGCGGATCTGTGAAGCAGACCTGCGAGAGACTTTGTTGTGGGCTGCAGGCCTCCAGGCCTGCAGGCCTCCAGGTGGACTTGTGGGAGGCACTGTTTTGAGCTCTAGGTTTTCAGCTCGACCATGCAGGCTATCAGGATCCAGCCCCTCAGCTGGAGTCTTTAGTGTTATGTGTGTGGATAGATTTTCTGACGTTCTTGTCCATGATTCTTAGGCGATTCATTATAAAATAGAATCATAAAACGTGTTGTCTTAGTTACTTTTTACTCGTTGCTGGCACAAATACCAGACACTCAAGATGAAGGAAGGAAAGGTTTATTTAGCTCACAGTTTGTGGAGGTTTCAGTCCATATTTGGCTGGCCCAAGGCTGAGTGGAGCAGGGCGGAGAGCATCCAGTTCATGGTGGCGGAACAGCAACAAAATGGTGGCAGAGGTAGCCAACCAAACAGGGCAGCAGAGCAGCAGCACCAGCTCCAGTCTGTCTCTCTGTCTCTTTTTATATTACATTCAGGCTCTCCGCCTTAGCCCCCACCTTAGGCTACACCCATAATCCCAGAAGTACTTCAACCCATAATCCCATCAGTACTAAAACCCATAATCTCAGGGATCATGGATCAAGTCTCAAACTCTAGAAGTCCCTACCCAGTGACTACATGAGGCTTTGGGGGGACAACTAGACATAAACCGTAACACGTCTCCTGTGTTATATTGTTTCCCTGGTAAAGCACCCAAACCACGGCGCCATCGATGCCTTCAACTCACACTCAGCTCTCTACTCGGCGCGAGGATTGAGGAGCGCAGCGTTCCAGGCACTGAGCGGAGCGGCCCCTGTCTGCCCCGTGGGTGGGTGGGAAGGACTAGCAGTGGGAAAAGCCCACGAAGAGAATGCGTGGCCTGGTGGGTGTTAGCGCAGAAGAGGAAGCGACTCAGTGGAAAGGGTGACAGCTGGTGGGAGCCCTCGCGTTAGAACGGGACCACAAAGACAGCCCCCTGGGAAGGCACCGTCTAGTGCAGAGAGGAAGAAGATGAGGAAACCGGAAATGGAACAGAGAAACTGCAGAGCCTTGGGGCGGGGTGATCCGGTGGGTGTGCAGGGGCGAACGCGAAAGGAGCAGGTACCACGAAAGGGCTCAGCGCCCGCGGTGCGCAGAGCCAGCATTGCGGCCCCGGGGTTGGGCGACAGGAGAGCGTTTTATTGCAAGGGGTATACCTGCCTGTCTCCTGGTGGGTGGGGAGCCAGGGACTTCAAGCTTCCCGGAGTAAGGGGAGCAGAGGACGCAAACTGGGAGCTTCCGCAGAACTTGTGGACACTTGGTAGCGGGAGCACTCCACAGCTCGGACTCGTGGTGATCCTCCTGCTTTCAGCCTCCCCAGCGCTGGGATTACGGGTCTACAACCGGACTCTGTGGCCGCCTCAGCTTGCCCCCGGGGGCGGGGCTGGCGCCACATGTGGTGCGGGAGATCGAACCCTGGTTCCTGCGCTTGCCTAAGCTTCCCCAATAGGTGCTTTAGTCCACTGAGCTATCTCGCCAGCCCCTTGCCTCGCTTGTGATCTAGGCTCCCAAGCCCTGCTCAGATGCAGGCTGCGGGACTTCCAGCTTCTGGCTAACGGCTTGAACAGGTTTCAGAGATGGTTCCAGCACCAGTGAATTAGGGGAAAGCAGGCCGGAGCTCAGGAAGGCCACGTGGCGGAACGTGGAAGGCTTGGGGAGAGGAGGGGCATAATGTAACCTCGGGTTTAGCATCGCTGATACTGAGCAGTGAGGATGGGCGGTAGCGAGGGACACTCGCTGGGTGGTGGGTGACCACAGGGCCCCCAGCGCGCTGGTTTGTGCGCCCCAGTGGTGGCAGGATGCCTGTCTGACGCCCCAGAGATCAGCCCTCCAACAAGAACCGTAATAGCACGAGGCTCAGTGTTGGCATCAAAGCACAAGCCGGCTCTTTTTATAAAAAATAGATGAGAAGATGCTGGTTCATGGGAAGGCCGGACAGAGCAGAACAGGGGCCTGGCCACCCGCTGGAAGGGGACCCGCATGTGTGTGCAAGGGGCAGGGCTTCCCGCAGCCTGGGGACAGTGAGCTGCTGCTGGCTGTCTCCCCAGGGGCTGGGCTCACTGACAGTGGCCCCTTACTGCCCTCCTGGAGGCACCCGTGGCAAGGACAGGCGGGGACGCCAAGGCCAGGTTGCGTTGGCTCTGTAGTGGCTTTCTAATTGGTGCTCAGCTTCTGACACCCAGCTGAATGAATCCAGCGCGGTGCTGGGTGTGGGGGCCTACCTGAGGGCTCTTGCCAGCAGCACAAAGGCGGAATGGGGGAAGTTGCCAGAAGGCAGTTAGGGATGCTGAGTAGAGACGCTGGTGGGGCTGTTGGAAGCGGCTGCTCTGCTGGGGGGCCTTGTGCACTAGCTTTCCCGATGGACTCTGGGGAGGCTCGGGACCTCACCTTGCGCATCGCTTCCTGGCTCCAGAGGGGCAGATGGTGCCTGCTCAGCCACCTGGAGAAGCCTGTCACGTGGGCTTTCCTGCCGGGAACTCGGCTTTCCTCATCCTCAGAGGAGCTCGGGACCCCACTGCTGCTGAGGACGGCTGCGATGCTTAGGCAGCTCTGGTTCTCACCTAGAGCGTTGCTTCCTGGTTCCAGCTCAGATCCCCCAGCTGCTGGCGTAGCTCCTTCACGCCGCTGGCACGGACTCGGTAGCTTCCACCACTGACCTCTGAGCTCTTCCAGCACAGATGCGTGGAGCAGGGCCCAGGCCCTCAGCTGGATTCTTTAGTATTTAGTATGTGGATACTTTTCCTGCACTTTGTATATACGATTTATGGATGATTCCTTATAAACCAATGTGATCAAATGTGTCCCTTATGATATTGTTCCTCTTGCACAATCCCCAAAGCATGACAGGCTGCATCTGGGCCAACCCTGAAGCTGAACCTGGCTCCAAGGCTTGACACAGGTCCAGCTGCTGAGTCAGCTGCCACCAGCCACAGGTGGGCTTCCGGTGGGGCCAAATGCTCTGTGCTGCCCTTGGGCAATTCCTCCTCCTCAGAACACCTTCCTGTAGCCTCACCTGAGAGCTCTTAGACCTCCTCTCCCGGCAGCCCGTCTAGAATAGCAGGGCACTGTGGCTTTTGACATTTCCAGTGGGCGTGCCCTAGAGAATTTGTACATGACCTGTCCACAACTGTGGCAACTGTCCACCACAGCGGCATGAAAGATCGGCTGTCCTCCCCGCCTCCCACACAGTTGCCCTCTTACTCATTGGCCCAGGAACCACCATGGGCTCTGGCCTGGACAACTAGAACACAGGCCTCTTCCTTCCTTTCTGGCCTTTCTCCGGTCTGCTCCCTGTACTCTGAAGAAGTTTCCTTAAGTACAATTCAGTTTTATTCTGTCTGTGTCTGTGTCTGTGACTCTCTCTGTCTCTGTCTCTCTCTCTGTGTCTCTGTCTCTGTCTCTGTCTCCATATACATGTGTATATCCAGACAGTGTCTGCTATGGTTTCAATATGAACTATGCTGCGAGATTTATCCAGCTAAGGGCTTCATATTCAAGGCAGCGATGTTCAGAGGAGGGGCCAAGAGAAGTGACTGGACCATGAGGCTGCTGGTCTTATCAGTGGTGAGTTAAGAGAAAGAGGCAGGGCCTGTAGAGCCCTGCACCCTGTTGTCCCCTCACCCAGGTGACGCTCCTTGGGGATAGCCCACCTTAGGCTCCGTGCTGACACTGACAGGTGTTATGTAAATGGAATCCTTACGGTATACCCTTCTGTACATGGCTTCTCTTGCTAAGCGTATTCTTGGGATTCATCTTTGTGGTGCATGGCAGGAGACCGTTCTTTTTTCACTATTGTGTAATATTCCATTGTGTGACTAGGATCATTTACTCACCCGTTTTACTGTGCATAGATATTCGGCTGGCTCCCAAGTGGGGGTGGCTACGCACATTTTCATAGATACTTTTTGGTGGATGTAGACAGTATTTTATTTCCTCTGTGTGCCCAGGAGTTGCACTTAACTGCTACGTGAAAGAATAGAGCTATAGTTAGCTTTGGCGAACACTGTCGCCATTTTCCCACAGTGGATGGCCTCATGTCCCAGCGCACTGACAGACAGCAGGTGAAAATTCTCATAGCTGCAAATTCCATCAACACCTGGTGTTACCAGTCCTTTTAATTTAAATTTTGTTCCCTGTGGTGCAGCTGTAGTGGGCTCTTGTAGTCAACAACTTATTTTTAGCACTGCAGTTCCTAGGGATGGCTTCTTGTTCTAATTCTGAAGAATATGACCTCTTCCCCCAGGAACCGACCTTATCCTCTGAGTCCCACTCAGGCAACGGGGTTTCCTGAGCCAGGCTGACAGGGTAAAAGAAGCTCTGCTGAGTCTGTTACTGGGAGTCTGGCAGTGACCATGGTGTCTCTGTTGCTTTTCACTCGTTCCTGGGACAGAACGCTTCACAGCCAAGATTAAGGAAGGAAAGGTTTATTTAGCCAACAGTTAGCAGAGGTTTCGGCCCCTCCTCGGCGGGCTCCACGGCAGAGTGGCGCATGGGCGTAGCCTTCACACCCCGGTCCCAGGGGATCATCAGTTCGTCACAAACTCTAGAAGTCTGCCCCACGGCTTTTGAGGGACCGCTAGGCACAAACCGTAACACATGGACGCTTGCTGTTGCCACTTTTTGAAGCGAGATATCTTCCCTGGTGTCTGCCAAGCTACAACCACCCCCCTGTTATTTATTAATGTATTACCCCAGACTTACCGGCTTAAATCACTATACGTTCCTAGGATTTCTTTGTGTGTCCTGGCGGTACCACCGCGGCCACCTGCGCCCCTCGACCTCAGCAAGCCGTGTCTCTGTGGGAATTCAGGGCAGGACCACTAGCGAGGAGGCTGCCATGTTGCTGGATGCAGAGAAAACAAATATTGTTTTAGAAACATTAATAATTGAGAGGTTTCAGCAGAGAATTGGCCAGCATTCAGGGAATTGAAAATTAAGACGAAGGCATTACCGCAAAATGATTTTCTGGTGAATATTCATGGGGCCATGGCCGCAAAGATCTAAAAGATAGGATGCCTCCTGCCTCTGTCCTCCTCACCAGGGCCACCCTTCTCGTCCCCTCGACTTTTCCCCAAGCCCCTCCCCCCACCACCCAGCAGAGCCAGCAGGACGGCGGAGCTCTGATGCGAAGTCTTATGGGGTTTTGTTTGCTGTGGTGCTGGGGATCAAACCAAGGGCTTGCACACTGAGTTGTGTTCTAGCCTTTTCTATTTTTATTTACATATTTTTGAGGCAGGGTCTTGTTAAGTTGCTCAGCTTGGTCCCAAGCTTGTGGTCTCCCTGCCTCGGCCTTCTGGAGCACTGGGATGGCAGGCATTTGCGAGCCTGTCCAGCTTGTGGCATGCATGGTCATCTCTCTTTTGCTGGCGTGTTGTCTTTGTGAGATTTTCTTCCTTGTATTTTTTAGGCAAGGGTCTACAGGGTGTTCGGGTCTCGCTGCTGGATCAGACTCCTAGTGATCTGCCTGTTTACAGCCCCGGAGAGCTGGGATTACAGGCGGGCACCACCACGCTGCGTCTCAATTGCCGTCTCAGTGCACCCTGGGGGCGGGGCCGGCACAGCAGGCCCAGGGATCACACCCCTGGCCCCTGTACCTGTTTGCAGGGGCTTTCATCCGCTGAGCTATTCGGCCAGCCCTGCTGTGTGATTTTTGACAACTTAGAGCGTGGGGGAGATGCTGCCCCTAACGCTTCGTAGGATTCCATGTCCACTTCCAGCCCCGCCTTTCTCTCTCTCTCCCTCCACACACATACCATGTGCCTGCTCTACGCTAGCTCCCTCCCCCAACCCTGTAAAGAAATGGACTTTGTCCCTCCGGGGTGACTGGGACAAGGACGGACAGCTGCTCCAGCCTGAGGCGTGGTCAGCACATGTGGCCCACCGGTCCCCTGTTCCCCGCCCCAGGCTAGGTGTACAACTGTGAAGTGCCCAGGCTTAGCCCCCGGAATCCAGGCCAGGAGTGGCGGTACCTGTCTGTGGGAGGCTGAGGCGGGAGGACTGCAGGCTGGAGCCCAGCAAGGGCAACTTCACGATTTTGTGAGACCCTGTTTCGAAGTTAAAAATAAACAAGGCTGGGAATGCAGCTCAGTGTGAAGGCCTAGGGTTTAATCCCCAGCACCACCCACACACCCACACACCCACACACCCACACATACCCCCCCCACACACACACACGGTGGGTCCAAAATGAGTCTGAAGGACCTCGGTGGAGCCAGGTGCTTGTTGCCAGGTGGGAGAGCAAATGTACACTGCCAGCCCTCAGGAGGCCACAGCTGGCTCAATTAGTGCTGTAGTTGCTTTATGCAGAAAACATTCATGGCCACCTGTATGGTGACCAGCGCCGAGGCCAGCCGAGGCCACTGTGGGGGCGGCTGCACAGAAGGGCAGGGAAGCACACTGCGCGAGTGGCCCCAGCCCCAGGGGTCAGCAAAGGCTAGGCCCTCTATGGTCGGGTTGAAAATTCATTTCTTTATTCTGAAAACAGGGAGAAACAACCAAAAACGTTATTATCGGTTAGTTCTGGCTGGGTAACAAACGATCCCCAAACCAATAGCTTCAAATAAATGCCCACCTCGCTCAGGCGCCTGCAGGTTCTGCTGGCCTGGACCAAATACAGCTGCCCTAAGCTGGACCTGTGCGTGTGTCTGGGTTCGGTTCTCTCTTTGGCATCTGAGGCTGAGTGGTTTATGGTGGTTGCTGTGGTCTGATAGAATTGGCCCACAGTGGAGCTCACCTTGACATCTGATTGCCTCTGCAGGGCCGAGAGGCGGGGCTTAGTGGAAGATATTGGGCCAAGGGGCGGAGCTTCACAGATGAATGAGCGAATGGATGAATGTCCTTTTCAGGGCCTAGACTAGCCACCGTGAGACCCTCTTTACCTGGCTTGTCTGCCACACTGGCGGCAGCACGAGGTCTGTGTGAGGAGCCGCAAAGGTGCTGGTCCCATAGCCCTGGACTTCTCAGCCCACAGGACTGCCAGCCCTGCGCGGCGTTCAGCAGCCATCTTGGGCCACGAGGACAAAGTCTGCTCCTGGGTGTGGTGGAATGGGAAACTGAAGGATTGCGTCTGGGCATGTGGTAGAGCCACGCCACCACCGTGGACTGTGGCTCTGGCTCATGGCTGCTAGCGGCTCCCAGCCACCTTTCCTTTGGAGAACTGACATAAGAGCTATTTATCTTTGATGGGCTATGGTGTGGAAAGCCTGCCTTACCTGGCAAGGGCTTGGGTCCAAGGGCATTACGGCTTATATGTAGATGTTCCCTCAAAGTGTCAAGCACTAGCCAGGTGTGGTGGTGCACGCCTATAATTCCAGCACTTGGGAGGATGAGGCAGGAGGATCAGTGTGAGTTTGAGATCAGCCTGGGCTCAAGGCCAGCCTGAGCTGCATAGGGAGATTGTCTCAGAAAAAAAAAAAAATAAGGGTGTCCAGTACTGGTAGATGGGGCTTTGGGAGGTGACCAACGATGCGAGGGTGCTGGGGGGTGGAGCCTGGTGAGCAGAGGAGGGTCGCTGCGGCGTGGACGCCCAGACACCCCTGCCCCCCTCCCTGGAGGCCTGCGGCTTCCTGCCTCCCCTGCCAGTTCTTCCTCTGCCACGCTGTCCCACTGTGGGTGACGGGTGACGCTGGGCTGAGAGCTCTACACCCCGAGCTAAAGAAGCCTTTTCTCTAGCTTGTGGGTGTGAGCAACAAGAGCGCTCTGAGTCAGGCCGGGCGTGGCGACTTCCATCCCATGCATCCCTTCCCTGGCTTGGGAGGGGGTGGGCTGCGGAGCTCCGTCCAGCAAAAGCAGACGCGAACCCCTGAAGAGCGAATCAGGGCTCCTTCCAGGAGGGCCACAGACGCCGGAGGCCCGGGGCTGCCGGAGCAGAGGGCTCGGGCTCACTGGGCTGCGAGGCCCTGGCGGAATCCCTCTCTCCTGGATGGACACCCGGGGCCTCGCGGTCTGCCGCCTCTGCAAGCAGCTCTCTCCCCAGCAGAGTTAATAATTCAGGAGCAGGTGCCTGCAGCCAACCCATCATTCCCGCCCTGTCGCCACCCAGTGCCTCGCTAGCAGACAGGAAAGAAAGAATCACTGTGCGCGCTTGACTGATGGGCCTCGCTGCAGGTACCTGCTCGCTGGGTCTGGGTGCTGGGCAGGGCTGAGACCGCCGAGGCTGGGGCACCAACATGAGCCTCTGCCCTCTCGTGGGTGGCTTGTCAAATGCTATGTTGGCAGGCGGAATGCTACAGCAGCTTTAAAACAAGTTCCAACAAGCTCCCTTTCCCCTTCCACCAAATGTTCTCAAAGGGACGCTCACTGACCCACTAAACCCACCAGACCCTCTGCCGAAGCTTCGTGCTCCTAGCAGATACCACTTCATCTTTTTTTGGGAGGTGGTGGTGGTCAAGAACTTGATCTCTGGCTGAGCAGCAATTGTCCTTTATGTGCTGTGCAAAAGAGGGTGGAAACCACTCATTTTACAGGCTGGGAAAGGAAGAATTTATTTAATCTTATTTATTTATTTGCTTATTTATTTGCTTATTTATTTATTTATTTATTTATCAACACACGGTCTCACTACATACCATAGCTCAGACTTGTAGTGATCCTCTTGCCTCAGCCTCCCCAGCACTGGGATTATAGGTGTGTGCCACTATGCCTGATTTTGGTGGCTGGCACAGTGCGCCCAGGGTTTCAGTGGCCACAGCATGGGGTACTAGGGATCGAACCCGGCTCCCTGTGCTTGCCAGGCAGGCACTTAGACTGCTAAGCTATTTCCCCAGTCAGGAAGAATTTTAGCGCCCATAATTTTGATTCCCATCACTACCGTACCACAAAAAATCTGCATAGCCCTCCTTTGTATGATATAAGACTCCTTGTCCTCATCTTTCAGGAAAAGAAATGGACGCTGATACTATTATGTTTCACTCAAAAGTGGCTGCGTCAGTGGCCTAGCTGAGCTGCCTCCATGGTTCTATCATGAGCTTGTGCCCACTCACACCTCAGCCCTGGCTCGGATCACACATGCAGAGCCACACACGTGTGACCTCTCCAGACACCTTTATTGCCTTTGGTGCCCCCGCAACATTCCTTCTGGTACCCAGTGGGTGTCTGTAGGCTGCCTGTGGCCTCTTCCCCTGTGGATCTTCTTGCTCCCCGAGGTCTGGTGAGGTCAGCTCAGGGAGGGGCTGTTGGTTCCGAGCAGAAGCAGAGCTGAGACTTCAGCCTTCCCACCACCCACTTAGGGGACAGTCCCTCAGTGGCCCAGAGCACCCGCCTCGCCAGGCTTGGCTGGTCTGGTCTCTGTCACCACTAAGCACCTATTGTGGCTTTGTCTGCCACAGGAAGCACAGTTCCAACCACATGAATGAAGGACAGCTCTTGGCTCCTCTTCACGCCCCTGTGCCTCTCCCTGCGAACCACGAAGAGGCGCGAGTGAGTGTCAGGGAACCTTTACCCTTAGGGAAGATTCTGGGCTGGCGTCACCTAGAGCGGTGCTCTAGGGACTGGAAGCTTCGGTCAGTGGTACTTTCCAGGCCCGGGGTCCTTCCACACAGTCCCCAGTGTTCTCTGGACACTGCTGTTCCTGGTGGCATTCAGTGCTGAGGCCACAGGTGGTCCTGTGGGCTGTGTTGCTGGTAGGGGGATGCTGGGAGCCACGGGGTTGCTGTGTGATCTGTGCTCACTGTGGACGGTGGCACCAAGCTCCCTTGGGCTGTGGCTCCTCACACAGGGTGCTCCCTCCAGGTAGCATGGGACATGGACGCTTGTGCTCATTTCTTTTGAGTTCATCCTGCTTAGGGTTGGTTGTAACGGCGCTCCCAATTTAGGCTGCCTTCATGGTAGAAAGTTCTAGCTTCTGGTGGTTCTGAACGCAGCTTGCAGTTGGCACAACGAACAGGTTCGGTTCTGTCGGTTCTGCTGCCGTGGGGCTCACAGCAAATGCCGGTGGTTCTGTCATGGAGGCTCACAGTACTGCTACTGTCAGTGCTGGTGGTCCCGGCCATGGTGGCCCCGACAGCCGTGGTCCTAGCCTAGGTGGATCTTACTGCAGCTCTTCCAGCTGGCAGCCCTTCTTGGCAGAGGTGGCCTTGCCACTGGCCACGGCCCCTCAGTGTAGATGTTGCTCAGCGTTCTTGTGCTGCTGTGTGTGGCCTGCCCCTGATGGCTGCCGCAGAGAGCTAGGACTCTGTTCTCAAGGCTTCGAGACAGTGCCCAAGGTTTAGGGGCCTTGTCTCCTGTGGGAGGCTCCATCTTCAGGGCCTTAGTGCCCGTGGCAGTTAGAACCTGTGGTGGCTAAAATCTCGGGACCGGAGTCTTACCAGGCTCCTGCATCTGGGCGGGCTGCGTGCCCTGGGGCCCCTCCCCAATGATTTTCATGCCACCCTCCGTCTTGTCCTCTTGAAGGCTGGTGCTGCTGCTCAGTGTGCTTTGCCCCTTGCTGCTGGCCCACAGGCTTTGCCCGCTGCTGGTCTGCGCGGCGGCCTGGCTGCTGGGGACTCTGAGCAGCCCGCTGCTGCTTACCTGGTAAGTCAGGAAGCTGCTGCCCGGGCTGAGGAAGCTGCCGCTGACCAGGCTGCTGCTACTGCTGCCCAGCCGGCGGCTTTCCACGTTCTCCTCCAGCCTGCTTGCTGCCGCGGCCTTGACCTTGGCCTTGGCTGCGCCGGGAGCTCTTCAGGAGTCTGGGAGAGTACGCGGTGCTCAGCTGGCTGCTCGAAGCACTGCCCGCGTGGGGGTGGAGCCTTCTGGTCAGTCTCAGGACGCGACGGCTGCCTACCAGGCTGGCGTCATCGCTATTTTCCTCATCCCCTGCGTAGCCGCAGCTGCTCACCAGGCTCGAGTTACTCTGGTCCTCCAGCTGGGGGTAGAGCATGCTTGGAAGCAGGCTCTGCTTGCTGCAGGCATTGGTCAGGATGCTACTGGAGGCTCTCAGCGAGTCCCGAAGGGCTGCTGCATAGCTGGGCTGTCTGGGCAGCTGGATATGGGAGCTGCTTGAGCATGGGCTTGGCTCTGCCCCCTGAGAGCCACAGGCAGAAGACCCCCCTTCTTCTTCTGCCTTGGGGGTGATGGGGGGCAATGGGGTTGGCTTATCCAGGAGGAAGCGGCCCTGAGAGGCCTCTAGTGACTGTGGCCTCTCAGGTGAGAGGTGATGTGATTTTTATGGTTGCCCTCTTAAATCTGAATGTTCTGATTGGCTGGCTCTGTTCCCATGGTGATAGGTCTGTGAGGTGCAGGAAGGAGAACAATACTATTGTGACGGTAGCAAGTTACATCAGAGGCTTGGAGGGAGGAGCTGGGCGAAAGGGGCGCAGGGGGTTAGGGGAGCCCCGGCCTTCTGAAGGCTGTCACCAGTGCTGCCAGTCTCTGCCTCCTCGCTGAGGCCGGAGAGGACACCATGGATCGGAGTTTAATTTAAACTCTTTGACCAATTTTCAAGGCCCTGCCTGGTTTCGGTTGTTCAGTCTCGCCTTGCACCAGACCCTGTTCCTTCTTTACGCTGAGGGAAGTCCTCCTGGGTCTTTTTCCACACTGAGGGAAATCCTCATAGCCTGGCCAGTCACACGGCGCTTCACATTCTGAGATCTGCCCTGCCACAGGGCCTTGTTGTAGGCCGTCCCCACCCTCCGGAATGCTTTCCCTTTGGGTCATCATTCCTCAGTCTTGAGTGTAAGGACCCCTTTCTTGAGAAGCCCCCTTTGATTTGCCAAGAACCTCCTGCTATGTTTTATGCCACCTCCCAATACATGTTCCTTGTGACAACGGTATGTGTTGGGTATATATGGTTGGAATCTCAGTTCAGTGAGGGCAGAGCTTTTGACTTCTTATTCTCGGCCCTGTGTCCAGTGTTCAGCACACTGCCTGGCTTATGAATCCCAGTCACCCGGAGAACTTAACAAAAGCACACTGACATTGTCTGGGATGGTGGCTCTCCCCTCAGCTGCCTGCTGGAGTCATCTAGGGCTGCCCAGGCCGATCTCCAAGGGCCCAGCCTCCTGGTTCGAGACAAGGCTGTGGACAAACTCTCCGGGTAACTGCCAAGTGCAGGCAACCCTGAGGACCGTGCTAGGTGGCGGCGCTCAGCTGCCCATGCTGCCTTTCCCAGGGGCTGTGGTGGCGGCCCTGGAGAAGCAGTGGCTTCTTTTCCCTCACTCCCCCACTGACTCAGACACAACACCTGGTACCCATAATTTAGAGCAGGAGATGTTCATTTTGGATTTTGCTTTTATTCCATGGTGGGCCAGCTTCAGGGAAGAAAGCTTGGTGGAGGGGTTTGGCGGAGGAAAGGCTGCTCACATTATGGCATCCAGGATGCAGCGAGCCAAGAGGAAAGCTGGGAGATGCTCCTCCATATCTCCCCACCAGACACGGCCTCCTAACAGGACACCCCCTAAACCTTCTACAAGACAGACTCTGAGCTCAGCAGGTTTGGGGAGACATCCACATATGAGCTATGACAGGTATCTGCCACTGAAAGTGACCCACATATCAATTATGAGTAGATGTTTATTGAGTAACTGAATAAGTTAAGGATATTCACTGATCTGTAAAGAGTTCCTGGATGGGTTTTAAAAAGTCTGAAAATTTGTATGCCTTAAAAAATTACTTATTTTTTTGATTGCAGGGTCCTGCTACTCAGCTTGGATTCAATGATTCTCCAGTCTCAGCCTCCCCCTAGCTAGGATTATAGGGGTGCACCCGCCCCCCTCCCCATCTTGGTGCCTGATGCAGTGTCCTGGCATGGGGTACAGTACTTAGGATGGAACTTGGGCCCTTGTGCTTGCCAGGTGGGCGCTTAGACCACCGAGTTGTCTCCCCAGCCCTGTGTGCAAAAATTGAAAGGAGTGACGTATACCTTTTTCTTTTCCCTAAGGAGAGAGTTTTGCTTTGTCAAATTCTGAAGTGTTTATCAGAAAGACAGGGAAGATCAGGAAGAAGAGAGACAGGAGCTGTTCTTATTTATCATACAGGATTCAGGTGGCCTGGTGCTCAGTCTGACGCTGCAGGGGCTGGAGGATGGTGGCTGGCGTGCTCTGCTTGGCATGCAGGGTGGGCAGATAAGGCAGGCGCTCCTTAGAGGCAGAATGCCCGGCCTTTGGAAGTCTCCGGAGCCCTGACTGCTAATTATCACTGTTGTCTTCATTATGATCTTGCCCCACTGCCCAAGGCCACTCAGTTTCTCTCTGCATGCTTGGAGTCTTCCTCGTCCAGAGCTTCTGGTCCCCTGGGGCTGGGTAGGGGCATCTTCCTGTGCCTTATTTCCTGTCCCTATGACCTCATCCTTCTGTCCAGGCAATGGTGGCTTTGTGGTGTCACACAGAGGGAGGGACATGGTGGATGACAATAGTTGTGGGAGGCAGGGCCACCATCTAGTCCTTCAGGACGGGCACGAGAGGGGAAGAGGGTCAGTCTCCCAGGCAAGCAGGCTCAGGCTCCATGCTGGCTCTGTTCCTGCACAAATGACAAACGGGGCCGATGTCCCAGAGCTGGAGAGTCGTGCTGAGCACCCAGGCTTCTTTGCCCTCATCCCCGGGCCCCCTCCCCCAGTCCTGCTGCGGCATGGAGCTCAGCGCTGGGGCCAAGGCGTGAGGCTAGCCTAGAGCCATGACAGAGTCCACGCAGTCTCAGAGCCCTTCCTCTGGGGCATACATGGGGTGCCACATCCACGCCTGGGACTACGAGAGAGGCCACAGGCGCAGCTCCGAGTCCTCTCACTCACTGGGGCGTCTCATCTCAGTTCCTGTGTGTGCCTGCCTGTCCCCTAGGAAGCTCCCTGATGCATCCTTCCTTTGTCCCTGCTTTCACGGCCATGCATCCCCGGAGCTTACAGCCTGCCCAGAAATCTTCCAGAGCTGAGAGTCTCTGTGGTGTCCTCTGAGCCCACGGGGACAGGTGGGTGGCTGGTGTTTCTCTCAGGGCTCAGAACACAGAAGAGGCATGCAGGCATGCTCCAGGCTGCTTTCCTGTTTCCAGGCTTTACCGCTCTCTCTCCCCAGGAGTTCTCCTCTCGACAGGCGCTCTCTGCACTCTTTCTCCAGGTTCTTTTTCCTGTAGATACAGGACCAGCTGCCGGGGTCCCAGGCCAGGCTCACACCAGGTGCCCGGTTATGACTGTGCTGTCTGCAGGTCCTGGAGACCAAGGGTCCCCTCTTGCTGGCGAGGCAAGCAGTGCAGCTGGAGTGGCGGAGCGCTGGTCTCTGGAGGGTTGGCTTTGTGCCGGGCACAGTACTGAACACTTGTGTGGCTACCTCCCTAAAGCCTCGCTGCAGCTTTACGAGGTGGCTGGGGTTGGTGGCTCCACTGTACAGGCTGAGTGAGGGAGCAGAGGGGCCTGGCTTTTTCTGTGGATGACCCAACTCTGTCTTCCGATAGCCCACATTGCTAAGAGGCCTGCAGGACAGCTTGTCATGGGGTTGTGGGAGGCTCTCCCGTGGGCCAAGACCTCAGGTTCCCTCTACGTGGACCCAGTGAGCCTTGGGAGCAGGCAACTTTTTTCTGCCTCCCTCCCCTCCACTACTTACTCCTACCATACCAGAGCCACGTGGCTGTGATCCGAAACCTCCAAAATTGTGAGCCCAGCAAACCTTTCCTCTTCCCAAGTTGGTGGCCTCAGGGATTTTTGTCACAGCAATGGAAAGCTAGCACACACACCAAACCTGCTTATGCTCCTCATCAGAGACCCTGGGGCAGGCCTGCAAAGCACACTCACCCCTGTCACGCACAGTTGTATTTTTGAAGTAGAAAAGGGCCTCCCCTACCACGGTGGAATTTCTCTGCATTTATTGATCTCCAAATAGATGGTGTTCTTGACATGTGCCCCTACAACTTGTGTGCGTTCCAAGTTATATTTGTGTGATTCGTCTGCGCTTGTATGTGCAGCCCAAGTGCATGTTGAGCGTTGTGTCCTGCCGACGAGTGTCACTGTGCATCCTGTGCATGGGCCTGTAGGCCATTTTCCCACCCTCGTGTTCCTGTGTCTCCTTCCCACGACACCCCCCAGGCTTTCTGAGCAGCCCCCCCAGCCCCCGCAATAGACTGTGAGAGCGCTGACTTGTTCTAGCTCCCCGCAGTCCTTCCAGCGGATCCTTCCCCTCTTCTCTCTGGGGATTTAACCCCCTTGCTGCTGAGCTGAGGCTCAGGGCAGGGATGGGATGTGTGCTGCCTTCCTTATTTGGCCATAAAGCGTGGTCATTCCAGAATGCTCAGTACTAGCTGAAGGACAGGCCACTTGGGTGGGGTACAGGTGGGGGAGTGGGAGCTGGGAGGACACGGGGGTGTCTGGGTTTTCGTGGGGGCTGTGTGACATCAGGCGTGGCATATAGTAGGTACTCCATAAAAACACCAAGTGTCGGGACCCCACTTTCTGCTCCGCAAGGGTGTTGAACTTTCGGGAGAGTATGTAAAATAGACCCTTGTCACCAACACTAGATGGTAGGGACTCCAAGTTTGTGACCCTAGGACATGAGGGCTTCTCAGAGAACCTGTGTGTCCCTCTGGGGCTTCATTCCCAGGCCTGGAGGGTGTAGGGCCTGTTTGGAGAGGACTGGGGAGACCAGTGGCCCTACCATGGCCAGTGGGTGGGGCTGCACATGGGATGCTGGGAGCCGTGGGCACTGAGGAGGCGGTTAGCATCTCAGTCCCACACATGGCTTCTGGGACATGAGTCGAGGTTTGAAGGTAGCCTTGTGCCACGGTTTGTGTCTCGCTGTTCCCCCCAAAGCCTCATGCAGTCATGGGGTGGGGACTTCTAGAGTTGGAGACTAACTCATGATCCACTGGGAGCATGGGTGATCCAAGGATGGGATTACGGGCCTGAGTACTGCTGGGGCTCTCAGGGTGGCCTGAGGCAGAGAGGTTGAGGCAGAGAGCCTGCAAATAATATAAGAGACAGAGAGAGAGCCTTTCTCTGTGTTTGCCACTGTTGCTGTCCCACTGCCACGAACTGCTGCTCTCTGTCATGTGCCTCTCTGCCTTGGAGCCCGCCGAATATGGACTGAAACCTCCAGGAACTGTGAGCTAAGTAAGCCTTTCTTTCCTTCATTTTGGGTGTTGGGCATTTTGTTCCAGTAACAAGAGAAGAGTTAATAGACACAAGGCTAGTGCCTCGATCACCCCGGGGTGAGTGGAGTTGTATCAGCCAAGGTGAACCCTGACAGTCTGACTCGTGTCTTGGCCCCAGCTGGTCCTGAGCCAGTCCAGAAGACCAGGCAGCCCATCCGCGCTGTCCACAGTCTTCTGTGGCTCCTAGGTCCTCGGTGTGGGCCTACGGGCAGAAGGAGACACAAAGGTTTCTGCTCAAGCTTCACAGAAGTTTCCACAGGGCAGATGCTGGGGTCAAATCCAGTCAACAGGGGCAAGTCATCCAACTTGCCCAGCCTCAGGTTACCCCCTGTAAAGTGTTAGCTGTGGAATGTGTGCTGCTGTTGCGAGGGCCCAGTGTCTAAAAGAGGCAGAGGAGAGGGAAGTACATTAGGCTTGAGAAAACCCGGCAGACTGGTCCTTCTGCTTTATCACGGAGGTGGGTAGAGTCGCCCATCTGTGGGGTGGGTTGAACGAGAGAGTGATGTGATCCTTTGTCCTGCTTCTGAGCTGGAAGAGTGTCCGTGCACTGGGTGGGTTCTTGCAGTGGGCGTGGGTATTAGAAGTGGTCTGCACAGATGCAGAACAGCCCTGCCTAGTATTAACTTACAAGTTGCAGAGGGAGAAACCGAGGTTGAGTGTGACGGGAAAGATGTCTTGACTCCTTATGACTCGTAGGCAGCGGAGCTAGGACTCGGTCTGAGGGGAGTCTAACTCTGAGAGTGCACCCCTGGGTTACAGGGGAGGAGACAGGGTCTGAGAGAGGCAGAGCCATGAGCGAGGCCACCTCTGCCATGGAAGGGGGCGAATCTGGGTGTCCGGAGAACCACTGCCCTGAGAACTGGGCTCTGAGGTGCCCCACGCATGCACTCAGGAACCTCACATGCCCTGGAAGCCAGAGTCTCCGTATCCTTGTTTGTAAAAGGAAGCCACTACAGTCCACAGGTCCTACTGCTGGGGTCTTTAGAGGCGTGGGGGCACCACCAGGGGCTGGCTCTCGGCCATCAGCCCCCAGGCTCTTCTGGCTGCTGGCTCCGAGGTCCCCGGGGCTTCTGAGCCAGTGCAGCTCTGGCATGGGGAACCAGCCCTGGACTGGCCCAGCGGCTTTTACATCAAATTACTCCTCCATGTTCGCAGACAGGAGGAATTATGGGCAGAAAATGAGGATATAAACCCTGCTGGAGCCTGGCACCTTCTTGGGGCACTGGGCACTGAGCCCATGGAAGCCTTCCAGCAGATTGGTTCATTTTTAATGGTCCAGCACTGTAGTTCATCTGTTTAATTCAAATGAGGTGACATAATATCTTTCATTTGGACGTATTACCAGCGCGGTGGCGGTTGGGCTCCCAGCACTCTGCGGGCAGAGGCCGTTCCATCACTACTGCACATTCTCTCTGTGGCCAGACTGAAAGTCCGTGGTAGGGCCACAGCCTCGGCGAGGAGAAGCGACAGAAATCAGGCCAGTCATGGATATTTCCGATTCACTTTCATTCTTAACTATTAAAATGCTGACTAGTAGGAGCCTTGGTGTTCCAAGTACATTTGCTCCTGAGGCTGGTGTGTGCACAACCGCACCCTGCGTAGTCCACATACTGCTGAGAAATGGGACTCAAAGCACACTGTAGAGTGTGGGTGCTCTCGTACGCATCAAGACACATTTTGGGGGCCTTCCTGTTAGCTCAGTTGTTTAAGCGCCTGCGTGGGCAAACACAGTGCAGCATAGGGGACCGCAGTGTGATTCCCAGCTCTGCATCGCACACCACGTGGGCCCTAAAGGAGGCCTGAGCCAGAAAAAAGAAAAATTGGGGGCCTGGCGAGAAAGCTCAGTAGAATGAGTGTGTGTGCAAGACCCTGAGTTACGTCCCTAAAAAAAAAAAAAAAAAAGAAAGAAAAAATTTTTTTTCTGGGTCCCAGAAGGGTATTCAAGGGCCTTTGGAAGTGAAGAACTTTGAATTGAGTTGAAGCGTTTGGCTCCATGGCTCCAGGACAGATGAGTATCTCTGAGCCAAGGAACTAGGGCCTTGTCTCTTGCAGGATCTGACTTGGAACCAGTGGGAATGTGGGGCTCCAAAGCTGCTCACAGGGAGAGAGGGCCCTGGGGCTCTGGAAACCACGCAGAAACCCCGCAGCAGAGATGTGCCCTGGGCTGGGGTTCTTGCCAATAGAGGCCGCATCTGTTGCCCTGACAGCTTGGTGCTGCTGACACCTGGCCAGGCAGCAGCGCTAATCCGGGACCCCTGAGGGGCACACCTGGTGAGCCAGCTGCCTCCTCCTCCTCCTTCCCACGCTATCTCTGAGAGACTTCCGTCCGTTCTTTCCTCTACCTCTGGCTTTGTAAGCTGGAAGCACCCATTGAGAGATGCATTTTTACAATTAAGCAGAGAGTGAGAAATAGCCTTCCCGTATAATTTAAAGTGGTGAAATCATCCATACCTTTTCTAGCCTCAGCTTTAAATCTTACCCAACAATGACTCCCCTATTAACGGACCTAATTAAATTCATGGTTTAGGATGTCGTTGGCAAAACTGGAGGAAGTTCAATTTGATTGGTCTCTGCTCCCCGGAGCTTTCCTATAAAATCGAGGGCAAGGGACAATGCCCCATTCTGTGTCTTCTGTCTCCTAACTCACTCAACAACTATTTACTGAGGGTTGTATGTTATCAGTTGGAGCCAAAAGAGCCGCAGGAAGACTGGATTAATGTTGAGACCTCGAGGTCTCACTGAGCTTAGTCTCGCTCTAAGCCAGCCCGGAGCCACCACTGAAATGTCTCACATTTATCGAGGGCCAGAAACAGGCTAAGGAATGTGCATAACTAATTTAGTGTAAGGAAATTTCTATTTACATCTTTCCTAGCTTTCCCCAAACTCTTTAAGTGTTACTTATCACACTACCCAGGTAAAGGAACAAAGAACAGACAGGGTGAGGCCTCCAGGAATCTGTCACCTTGTCCCCAGCTTGCGGGGAGTGACAAGGGACCAGCTTCCTTAGGCTCTGTTTTATGTTCCTTGCTCCCTGGGGACAGTAAGCTTCTGTGTTACAGTGCTACAGCTGGGCACCTATGCTACACCTTGATACCAAACTCCAGGAAGAGGATTGGGAAGTGAAACCTTGATAGATTCCTACGGTTGTGACCAGAGGTGGACAAGGATCATTCGTTCAACAAACTTGTGTTAAGTTATCCAGAGGGCAGTCCTGACACTACATGCTGCTGACGTGGTGACCGTCCTTCCTGGGGTCACCATCACGAGGTCACTTCTTACTTGCGGTGGTGTAGAGTGATGAGTACTCTGGAGGGGCGGTGCTTTGGAGTAAGAGAAAGAAAGGGCCAGGGTGGTGGGCGGTATCTTTAGGCCTCTGTGTGTCTCCAGCAGGCTTTTCACTTGGAGGCTATTGTGGTAGGTTAGGAGTCGGTGCCAAAAGAAATAACAAGAAGACCCAGTGAATTTAGCTTTAGAGGTCTCATTGAGATTTGTCTCTTTCGAAGTGAGCTCAGAGCTCCAGAAGCATCTCAGTTTTATTTTGGGCCTGGACCGTGCATAATCACCTTAGTAAAGGAGGACTATAATCTCTACCACTTGCCTAACAGTAGGTTCACACAAATGCTAACTGAAAACATTCCAAGCAGGGCTGGAGACAACAAACAGGGAGCCAGGGGGAGAAGCTGCTGTCTGCCTCCTGGAATCCCAGCCTCCCAGAATTCCCCAGTAGCAGACCACAGCTGTCCCTGGGCTTTCTTTATTTCCCCCTGCTTCTTGAGATGCTCGTTTCTTATCCCTACAGGCTAATGGAGCCTGTGCTCCAGGATTGTTTTAAGGAATAAGTGAGTTTGCTACAGTGTATTTGTTCTCCTTGCTTAGAGGATCTTACTGATCAATGTTAGTCTTAAACCACACTTTGACTTGTCATGAAAGATTCCTTTTGCTGGGATCCGCCAGATTTTGTCTATAGAGATATAACAAGGCCTTAGCTGTCCGTCTCATACAGCCTAGAGTGAACTGAGTCTTCTGGGGGTTTCCTGCCTCATTACAAGAGAAGCTATCTTCACATTCTTTGGGCAGGGTAATCCCTCAAAGATGCTTCTTCTATCGGTCTAATCCTGTGTCAGGAAATCCACTGTTGGGGAAGTTGCCCTCACCTTCCTTGAGTAGGGCTGCCTACAGGAGGCCTTAAAACCAAAAAGTTATACGTTGTTCAGTGGGCCCAGATATCTGACACAAGCTGCAGAAGTTAGAAGGGTTTACAGGAATAAATTGGAGTTGAGGCGTTTCATAGTAGAAAGGATACAGTATGGAATTATAGATGGAAATTAAATACGATGATGCTAGCAGCTTACAAGAACAAAAGCCAGTCACAAAACAGAAAAAAAAAAATGCTTGCCTGGATCCAGACAGAGAGAAGGAACATAACAAACAAAAAAAATGACCAAAGCTGTTAGGGAGGGAAGGAGAAAGCTTTCAGGTTGGAGTCAGAGGACGTTTCATATTGAATTGGTCGTGGGTCTTTGCCTCTCAGCCAGAGAGAGCCCAAGTTAACTGCCAATGTAAAGAGAAAGCCTGCTAAACTTCAATGGATGCTCATGCAGATGCGTCAGCCAGTGGCCCCACTTGCAAACTGGAAAGTACTCAGTGTTTGGCTATTTCTGGCAATTCACGTGGCCCCACTAATACTAGAGTTGGTAAAACATAAAAGGCCAGTTTATTTGAGATAACACCCAATAAATGTAGAAGATTAAACTGATAAGAACAGATACTATGCTTGAGATTAGCCAAAAGGTGGAGAAGAGATTGTAGAAAATTAAAAAAATGATTACACTCCATGTTTAAGAGATCTCTGCTAATGGACCTACAAAACATTCTGACTAGTCTTATAATTACAAACTTAAAAGTGGTTATTTCCATCCAGATCCTTCTAATATCTCAACAGCTGTTCAAAAGATATCAAATCAATGATATGTAAAATGCTGAGTTCTCCAGACCCTATCTTTGTCATCTTTGTTAAAGTCATTACTGTTCACTTGGTAAACTCACAGTGATCCTCCTGCCTCAGCCTCTCAAATGCTGGGATTACAGGCATGTGCCATGAAGCCTTGCCCAACATGGTCTGCTTTTTTTTTTTTTTTTTTTCAACATGGTCTGTTTTTAAAAATAAAGTTTTATTGGGACCCTGCCCTGTCCATTTGTCTACCTATAGTCCATGGGAAGCTGTGTGTCACTGTGGCAGAATTAAGTAGGGCGATACAGATTGTATGGCTCATACAGCTTTAAATATTTAACATCTATTCCCTTAGAGATAGACCTGGAATTTAAATCCCTCTGGTTTGGTAGAGTGAGGGGGCTTGGGTCTGTGCTACTGTCTAGGGACAAAGGGACCCAAGTCCTCAAATTCCGGAACACTCTGGTTTCTTCTTCTTCTTAGAAGGTCACTAACTCCATCACAAGGG
>PVJA010020744.1:0-36773 GCA_004027025.1 Myocastor coypus | reverse complement strand
GGAACATATACTGTAGTTCAGCCAGCAGCCAGTTCTCCAGAATAAACTACGGTATTGTTAAGACACGACCAATATTGGCATATGGTAAGAAATGAACTAATAGCAACAGCTGTGCCACCACCCTGGTGATGGAAATAAAATTAGCATCAATAACAGAGTCAAAGGCAAACTGGACATTGACATACTATAAGAATTAATAGAGCGCGGCCCAGCGCGGCCCAGCGCGGCCCAGCGCGGCCCAGCGCGGCCCAGCGCGGCCCAGCGCGGCCCAGCGCGGCCCAGCGCGGCCCAGCGCGGCCCAGCGCGGCCCAGCGCGGCCCAGCGCGGCCCAACTCAGATGAGCCCAGCCTGACCCTGCCCTGGCTGCTTCCTGCCTGGCCCAGCCCTGCCCCGCTTCCTTGGAGAAGTCCTGGTTTTCTGGAGGAGCTTGATCTTCGCAGCCACGCCACTTTGGAGGAGCTCTGGAGCCAGCGGAGTATGAACTGAAACTTCCACAAACTGTGAGCCTTTATTTTGAGTGTCCGGTATTTTTCCCAGCAACGAATAAAAAGTAACTAACACACAGGCCAAGAAAGGAACCCCAGCCAGCTGCTTCGTCAGGGTCCGCTCAGCCTCCCAGTGCAGGTTGCCCATCTTTGGGGTGTGGGGAGGACACGCCGTGGCTTGCGGGGCTCGTGACCTACAATGCAACAAGGCAGGTAAGAGGACTTCACAGCCCAGGCCCTCGTGGGAAGGTGGGGAGGGTTACAGAACCATGAAAAAGAAGTGCTAGCTTCCTGTGGGCGAGGACAGGAAGGCAGGGAAAGGTAGAGGCAGGCTTCCCCCAGGCTTCACTTTGGCGGATTGCTTTCTGAGCGCCGGTGATGGGCAGCGATGGTGTAAGATTATCATACGTGACTTGATGAAAACGGTACGTGGAGAAGGTGGACGTGCACGGGGTCACGGTCACCACCATTCGTCTCGCCTCTTCACCTCGTAGTGTTTTCCATAGAAATAGACAACTAAAATAATCGTGCATGCGTACACATAATTTGTATTAATCTACCTACACATTTTTAAGGCAGAATCTGCCTTCTCCTCACCGCCCGCCCTTTCGTTTAGCCTCAACACCAGGGCACGAGCAAGTCCTGCAGAGGAGGCGCGCAGGGGATCCGCAGACACCGAGAACACAGAAGAGGTGTGTGCTAGGCCCACGCCCTTGGCGAGAGCCTGCGCCTGCAGGGAGAAGAGCAGTGACTCCAGCCGAGGACCCTGGCGAGTGAGGTCTGCAAAGAGAGGCCGGGCAGGGCTCGGCCGTGCTATGCCCTCACAGATAAAGAGCAGAGACTGACAGTTGTTGGGGCTGATGGTCCCAGTAGGGGTAAGAAATAAGGGCCCCGAGAGTTTGGTGGCACAGAAAGCACCCAGTCCATGAGACACCTTAGCAGTTGCAAGTGACCGAGGAGGATGGCTGGCATTGTCTCCAAAGGGTGACCTACGAGGAAATCATAGCACAACCAGTGCAGGCCTCACCCACTAGGCCCCCTGCGCTGATGAGTCCTGGAAGACTAGGACAGCTAGAACCAAACCACGCAAGACCTGAAGAGAAAGGGGAGGATGCCGCCGGGGCTGGGGGTTTTGACTCTATGTGGCGTTTCTTCCGGACTGTGCACGTTGCTACTGCAAGTGTCAGGCACGGTCACCAGCCTCCTCGCCTCCTGAAAGCCATTAGGAAAGCATTGGAACTTCCAGACAGGCTGAACTCCACAGATACCAAAGGCAAGGTGTTAAGGCCTTGGGTGGGGGCCAGGGCTAGAGGGCTCTGGTGACAGTGCTGGGATCACTGTGACAGGGCATCCACTCTTGCTCGTTGGAGCTGATCCAAGGTCAAGCGTCCAAGGGGTGGCACCAAGGTCCTCAATAGACGTTCCTGGGCTGTAGAACTGGCAAGAGGCTGGAAGAAGGTTTAGATGTCGCACAGCCTGAAGAAGTATAATTGCATACTTCCTAAAATAAATGCGCTAAGAGAAGGCAGATGGGGACTCAGAGCAGGAAGGAAACTCTAAACTTAGGCCCCACTTGGGAGGCCGTGAAGGCCTCTAGGGTCCTAACTTGAGACCTATGGAAGTAAGCTCCAGAGTTGAGGCCCCCCAAACCTGGCCCCAACACTTTCTGAATGTTTTAGAGGTGCTAAACTTCCGGTTCTGAGATTAGTGACCAGAGTTACCTTAATGTTGACCTGCTAAGATAAACAAAGGCCATTTTTCCTGCTTTATTAAGGTATGGTATTAAAATGTGCACATATTTAGGGTCCATGGTGAGTGCCGTGACTTAAGTGCACCTCTTTGCCCCCTCCTACAGCCAAGTGGATGGACCTCTCGCTGCATTTGTGGTTGGAACACTCAGGTTCTGCTTTCTTACCAAATTTCAGCACAGCAGTATTACGGGTCATCACACTGCTGACCAACAGATCCAAGGACTTGTAACAGAAAACGTGCACCCTTCAATCCACAGCTCCCCCCGCCCTCACCCCTGGACCCCGAAACCTCCCTTCTACCTTTTATTGTAGTCAGCTCAGCTCTTTTCAGATTCTACATATAAGCGATATAGTGCAATGCGTGCTTTCTGATTGTGGCTTATGTCACTCGTGCTCCAAGTTGACCCACGTGGTGCCAAGTGGCAAGCTGTCCTATATTGCATCCCGCATACAGGCCCCACTTTCCGTATTCATCCGCTCAGCCGCAGACGTTGGCTGCGTCTATGAGTACATCCATCTCTTCAGGGTGCTGATTTCATTTCTTCTGCATATACGGGCAAAGTAGAGAGGTGTGGTATGATAGTTAGGTACCTTCCTTTACTATCATAAGGGTTGTGGCCTTAGTTACAAAAGAAAAGCTAGTAAGAGAAAAGCAGGTTAGACTTTTTTTTTTTTAATTGGGTACAGGGCCTCACTATACAGCTCAGACTCATTGTGATCCTCCTATCTCAGCCTCCCCAGCCCTGGGATTACAGGTGTGCGCCACCACACCTGGTTTTGGTGGTCAGCATGGTGTGCTCTGAGGTTCCAAGGCTAGCATAGCCTGTACTACCAGGAATCAAACTCAGGTCCTTGCATTTGCTAGCCAGCCACTTGAACCACTGAGATATCTCCCCAGCCAGTGCAATAGATTAGATTAATTAAAACTTTATGTGACAGGGAACCTTCAGAAAGCAAGACCCAGAGATATAACAAGGAAAACTGGCTAATGCTTCAGTCAGTGAAGAATGGCTGACTGGAATGCGACTCGGAGGAGGAGGAGGAGGAAGAGGAGGAGGAGGAGGAGGAGGGTCTGACTAATGGTCCCAAGTGGCGAGAGGACCCGGAATGAGCTGTCTGCTTAGATTCTTTTCTGCCTCCCTGGGTGACTGTCTGTCCTAGCTGCTTTTCTTATTGCTGGGACAAAATAGCCAATGCCCAGGTTAGAGGAGGAAGTGTTCACTTCTTCATGGCTTGCTGTGGTTTCAGTCCATAGCTGGCCAGCCCCAAGGCAGGATGCCACAGCAGAAGAGCCTGGAAAGGGAGAAGCAGCTCACCGCAGGCGCAGGCCAGCAGAGGCCAGCAACGAGCAGCAAGCGGCCACCACAGGTTCCCTCTGCCCTTGTAGGGGCTGTCTAGGCCACCAGCTTAGGGCAAGCACCGGACCAACCAACCAGAGGACCAATTCAGCAACCACACAGCCGTCATCCAGGGCCCTTAATCCTAGCATTGCACCACGAATTCATCACACACTCTCGAGCCCGGTGTCAGGGCGCATTCCTATAACCCCAGCACTTGAGAGGCTGAGGCAGGAGGATCGATGCAAGTCGGAGACCAGCCTGGTCTACAAAGTAAGTTTAAGGCCAGCCTGAACCCCGCAGCGAGAGCCTGTCTCAAAAAGACCAAAACAAATCACACATTCTAGATCCACACTGCTACCTTTAAAAACCCCACCTATGACTACACGAGGCTTTGGGGGAAGTCTTTAGTAGATACACACGCCTTACACTCTCCTTCCTCCTAGGTACAGGACAGAAGAGCATTGTAGGGGAGAAACCCTTCTGGAATGAGGGGCTGATGGTCACCATCAGACAAGGTAGGCCAGAGAATTTCTTCGTGGCCAGCTCTTACGCAGAAAGGCAGGGATATGTTTAAGTAACATTTCTGCTTTATGTCATCTCGCCTTGGGAAAGAGAAACCTGGTTTCTTTGTCTCACTTCAGAAAGCAAGAGACAGGAAGGGAATAGGAAGTTAAGAGTGGGAGACCGGAAGTGAGGGAAAGGACAGAAAGAGACTGCTTCTGAGCTTATCGAGTGCCACTCATTCAAGCACTTGGGGGCATCACTTTGAGGGCCCCAGCATTAACTGGAAGTGGGACACTTGACCAAATGATAGTGGTTTTTATTTTTAGGGAACCTCTGTTCTACTTTCCCTTTCAACTATACAAACTTTAATGCCTAGTGAGTGAACATGAATCCCTGTTCTCTATATCCCAGCCAGCATTTGATATCCTTAGCGCGTTTTGATGATAACCATCCTAACAGGTGTGAGATGACGCCTCACTGCGAGCTTGGTTTGCATGTCCCTGTTCTCCAGGGATGCTGAGCATTTTTCACACACCTGTAGGCTATTTGTATATCTTCTTCAGGAAAAAAAAAAAAAAAAAATATATATATATATATATATATTTTTTTTTAATATATATATATTCTCAGAATACACAAAACGGAGGCCAGAGAGAGCCCTCTCTCCTGATGGGAGAAGTAGGAGGGAGGAGTTTGGAAGAAGAGGAGGAGGGTGGGAGGGAGGGGGAGGGGGAGGGAGGAGGGGATACCCCAGCAGCCACAGTACACTCATTTACCCACTCAAGGTAGGTTGAATGTCACCCAAAGCCCCTGTGCCTAAGAGCTTATCCATGTGGTTGCCTCAGGCACCCGGTGCTCTTGAGGCTGCAGCCCTGACTCACCTCAGGCACTCTGTGCTCCCAAGGTCCCACTGCTGCCCCACACCCATGCAGATCTCCAGCCCGAGCCGCTCCCCACCGCACCCCGCTTTTCTGTGTTGCAGTTCTGTTTTGCAGTGATGAGTGGCCATCTGGAGTCGGAGGAGCCGTGTTGGGAGGGCTCTGTAGAAGACCCTTTTATTTTCAAACACTTCTCCTGCTAGATGAACTTGCTTGATTTAGGCTAAAGATTCCCAGTCCAGCGGAAAAGTATTTATGGAAGTTTTTTGCCCATTTTTCATTTGGGTTATTGGATTTTTTATATGACACCAAAAGCACAGACAACAACAGCAAAATAAAAGTGGGGCTACATCAAATTAAAAATGCTTTTACACAGCAAAAGAAATAACAAAATAAAAAGGTAAGCTGTGAAATGGAGGAAATATTTCTAAATCATATATCTGATAAGGGAGTAAAAGCCAAAATATATAAGAAACTCATGCAACTTAATAATGAATGTCACTTTGATGAACTAGCTACCCCTCCAAAACCAGGCCAAAGGAAAAAACTCAGTAGAGATGCACCCCCTGAAGGATGTGACCCCAGTGTGGAATTTAGGAGAGCCCACATTTTGTGGCATTTTGCTTTGTTTTGTTTCTGTAAAAATCTACCCAAGGAAATTGACTTTCATTCCAAGAGAGACTTTTCTGGATGCCCACGCCTTGGTAAAAGCAATCCTTTTCCTGTAAGGCTGTATATTGCTTTTAGTACATTAAGGGTATTAGTTTCCAAGTGCTACAGGGAGATGTTCTTTATAGGCCCAGTAAATCACAGGGTAAGAACTAATTGAAACTTGCTCACTGCACCTTTGTGGGCTGCCTCTTGCAAGAGGAAAGCAATCAGGCAGCAATTAAAATGCTAATGCGGGGTTCACCCCGGTCGGGCACGCGGGCCAAGATGCAGCGGGCTGCTGGCAGTATCCGTAACAGCCGCCCGGCTGCACTTCATTTAGGAGCCATCGATTTATCAGAACTGCAAATAACACTGCAGGAGACATTTTGCCAATGGAAAATAACAACAGCCACAGTCATCAAAGAACTGTTCTTACACAAACCAAATTCTTTCGATGATCTGTGTCTGCCTGGGGTCATTGTTCAGGATTTAGTGTAAGCCAGCGAGGTTCAGTCCCCTAAGGTGTTCTTTTCGGGTCCGGCCCTGGAGGCAAAGTTGCAGGCCTGCTAAGGTCCACCCAGCTCTTGTCCTCTGGCGTTCAGCCAACCTCAGTTCCAGTCTTGATGATGCCATTTTCCACCTTTCCGAGGCTGCTCTGCTTTCACTTGCACCTGTCCTAGGGTTTTCTCTTCCGCCATTGCTTTCTCCGGAACCTCAGCTCCATCTCCTCCTGGCCTGAGCCCTAGCACTGTGCTCTAAGGCACCCTCAGCAAAGGCCCAACAGGAAATTCAAGCATTCCTACCCAACCTCCCCACATAAAGTCCAATTCAGGTCTACAACAGATGTTCAGAGTCCATCTAGATAAGGGACATATGCCACTGCCCTTTTATACTCTCAAATAATACAAGTGGAATGGCAAAATAAAGCGCTCTCTCTCTCTCTCTCTCTCTCTCTCTCTCACACACACACACACACACACACACACACACACACACACACACCCAGCTCTGAATTCCAGGACCTATAAATATGTTACCCCATGTTACAAAGAGGGGTTGCTGATGGGATTAAACTGAAGATCTTCAAGCAGAGGCTTACCTTGGATTATCAGAGGGAAGCGCAGGGGACAGGGACCAGATTAGTAGGCACAGGTGTTTTAACCTGAGTGGTCATGCTGGAATGAAAATTTGTAATGATTGGTTTGTGATCTGGGAAAGTTTTTCTGGAAAAATTATCTTAAGACCAGGCGTATAGAGCAGCGGTTCTCAACCTGTGCGTCATGACCCCCGCGAGGGTCAAATGACCAAACACAGGGATCGCCTAAAGCCATCAGAAAATGTTATTTATTTGGAATTACAGTTTTGAAGTAGCCACCAAAATTATTATGCATGGCATAAATGCATGGAAGCTGCCCTTTCTGCTTACTGTTGGGGTTGAACCTTGCCCCCCCAAAATGGCCCATTGATGCTCTAACCAACCTCAAACCCACACATATGAATGTGGCTTTCTTTGGAATAAAGTCTTTGTAGAAGTGGTAAGCTGAGAAAACACTGGATCTGGCTGGCCCTAATCCAGTGACAACTCAGCTGTCCTTATAAGGGGGAAATGTACAGAGAAACACAGAGGACAAATCCCGGGGACAATGGTATCAAAGCCTGGAGTAATGTGTCTATAGCCAAGAAAGGCCAAGGCCCAACTGCCGCTACCCCAAGCTGCCCCCCTTCTGGTACCAAGAAGTGAGGAAAGATCCTCCTCAAGAGTTTTCAGGGGCCCGGCAGGATGGCTCAGTGGTCTAAAGCACCTGCTTAGGAAAGCTTAGGCGGCTTCAGGGACCACGCTTCGATCCCCGGCACCACATGCTGCACCAGCCCTGCCCTCAGGGCAGGCTGAAATGGCCATAAAAATAAGCAAACAAAAGTTCTGAAACAAGAAAAAAATAGAATAAAATTATTTTTAAAAAAAGTTTTCAGAAGAAGCATGGTCCTACCTCATTTTTTACTTCAGCCTCTAGAATTAGGAGGAGATGAATGTTTTAAGCCATCTGCTTTGGGAACTTTGTCACTGCAGCTCTGGGACATCGCCCACTCTAGACCTGGAGGCTTTAGAGAATGCCAGTGTCCTCAAGCTGCTCTGCTGTGGCTGTGTGGAACTGAGGCTCCAATGTCAACCTCCCGGTGGGCAGGAGGCAACACACTCCGAGCTGTCCACGCGCCAGAACCATCCTAAAAGCCATAGAAGGCGTCATGTGTAGCCCTGCCGTGGACATCCAGAAAATGCCTGTCCAGTCAGAATCTGGCTTCCCTGTTTAAGAGATAAATAACTTACAGTCGAACTGCCCAGTGACAAGAAGACCCGTGGATGGGTTTTCCTCCTTAATACACCCAGTCCCGTCCTACTGCATTTCTTGACCAACCAAAGCTGGCTGGACTCTTGGAGTTCAGAGTTAGGTGGTATGCCTTTGTTCCCAACTAGTAACTGGGGCACATTTTCCTACCTCTCCCTCCTCCATTTCTTCATCTATAGAGCAAGAGCTTAGCTATGGCTTTTTGTACCTGCGAGCTTGTTACCAAAGTCAAATGGTAGTGCTGTGCCTCCTCCACCTCTACGTGCTTGGTCCTCATCCCACTTTCTCAGGAAAGTTGCAGGAGGTGAAACAGAAGTACGCCCAAATGGAGTCAGTCACCTCATCCCTTTCTTCTGCCTGAGTCACCGCCTTAGTGTTCCTCCCCTTGGGAAACTGAAGAAGCCAAGTACTTAGGAGTCCACGTGACGTGCGGAGAGGGTGGTGGGAGAGGGTGTCGGAGTGGGTGGTAGGGTCTATGGCCACCCTTGCTTCCCCATCCCCCACCCATTCCCAGGTACACATCCCAACACTTCAACTACTAACAGTGTCATATAAATGGTCACTCTTGACTGAGATGCAGTGTAAGAACAAGGTACCACATCCTTAGTAGTCTTGGCTCAAAAAATTATTCAGAGAAGCTAAAGACTGGTTCTCTTCCTCCACTCACAGGAAATATCATCAAATCCCTTCCTCCTGATAATAACCTGTGCATCCGTGTGTCCTGCACAGTGACAGATGAAGAGCAGTTGTAGGACAGATGAGCTCCAGAGGGAGACACTCGATGCTGCCTGCCTCAGATCGAACTTCTGGTCGACCAAACACAAACGCTACATACTTTTCACATCTGATATTAGTTCAGTTATCTCCTCTGCTTGTATAACTGGATTTTTTGAGCACAGAAACAAAACTTCATATTTGTTCCCATTAAATTTTATGTTGATAGGATTGGCCAATCAATCATCTACCCTACCAGCTACCTCCAAGAAATGCTAAATTACTGAAATATTTCATCAGCCAGTCGTCGTATCTGTACCAAGTTGCCAATAAATGACAAGGTGAAGGAAGAGGCCTATCACATGGACCAGGGACACCCATCCGTCTTTGTTGGTACATCTCCATTAAGTGGGACTTCAGTCTGTTTGTAATATCACCCCTAATTCTACCATAATTAAGCCTGCATTTTGTAGGAAAAAATGTTAGGCTTAAATATCGGCATGCTGAATTTCTGGAAATGTTCATAATTGTTGTACACACATATTTACAAGATCAGAAAATGGATGGAAACTGGGATCTCTCTCTCTCCCTCTCTCCCTCTCTCCTTCCCTCCCTCCTCCCGAATGTGTGCATCATCAAGATAAAGGTATTAAAGCTGAGTGAAATCATGAAAAAAAGAAGACAATCATTAAGAATCATCAGTATCCATATTAAGCAAAAGACAGGAGAGATCTGAAAGAAAGAAAAGTTAGGTGACACCCAGCCAAGAAGGGCGTCACAGAATCCCAAACAGAGCTCAACAGATAAACATGAAAGAAGTCACACAACCTGTGCTGCCGAGATTTCAATGAATAAGCAAAGGACTTGAGCCTTAGCTTTTGGCAAGTGCCTCATCATACAGGTAGTCAAGACCTTGCCTGAACTGATCTCAGCATACACACAGCACGGAGCAGCTCCCAAAGCTGAGGCTTTCTACATGTCACTGAGGATCAACTCCAGAATATTACATCATTAGCAGGTCTAGAATTCATTTCCCTGGAGACTCGATCAGCGAAGGGTAAATGATAGGGCCCTGAGCTGAGGGGTCAAGCGCATCTTCACGCCCAATGTGAGTGGCCCTCGGTGGGAAGGACGGGACCGTGTCTGCTCCAGGAAAGCTGCTTCCTGGGAACAGTGTCTCTCTTCTGGTTTTTGTGGTGCTTTGTAGGTAGAAAACTCTTCTACATCATAATCTTCAATGAGTTCAAGTGGAAATTTTGAAAACAAAGGGAAATAAAGTTTAAAGGCAAAGAAAATACATGAACTAAACTGTAAGATTAATAATCAGGGAAGGGGGAAGAATCCTGGACCCTGGCCCTCAAGGGTGACCCTGTGGTGGCAGGACTCTGGTTGGGTCTGCAGCAGTGGGGTGGGGTGCACCACTCAGCAGCTCTGTAATGGCTTTGGGGAGACTCAGACCCGTGCATACACACTGAACACGGACAGATGAATGCACTCGCTTGTGTGTGTGCTGATGGCTGCGTGGCTGACGGCAACCATCAGGAGAGCACCCGGGCACGCTCAGTGCCCAAGGGAAGTCTCATCCCGAGCCTCCGAAAGCCTTGCCCTTGAGAGCTCACCCCAGTCACCCAAGTCCAACAAGCTTCCTGCTGAATGCACAAGGACCTGCCCAGGACAGCGCATGCCCTCTGCCGGCTGCCCGCACCGACCACCCCACTACTACCAGGAAGCGGGCCACTTTGGGTGCCATAGTGGTTACATATGCCTGTGCCACCCATGGCTCGGTATGCCAGGACCAGCAGTCCTGTCTCCTTCCTCTATCTCTCCAGACCCCACCATCCTGCCAAGACTTGAGCAGAAACAAGAGGACAAATACCGGAAGCTCCCCCTGGGAAAATCCTATCTCTGTAATTTCTCCGTGTGAACCATGGAAGCCGAAACCATCAGCTCAGTGGCAGCACCGCGTCTACACTTCCATCTCTTTGGATCCTTGTGTATTTCGGTGTTTACCAGTAATTTATGCGGCTTCCATTAAGTCTGGCTCAAGGGAGGCAGCCGCTAAGCGCAGACTGAGCAGAGCAGACATTACCAGAGGACCTTGACTGAACTGTTCTCGGCACTGAGCTAATAAGCTCTCCTTCCACCGAAATTCCCACTCCTCTCCTTCCAGAAGAGAACATGGAGACATTAGTAATCCAACAAATGACCTCAGGCTAATTAAATCAATAGTCCCTGCAAATTAGGTTTTTAAATGAAAGTGTTTTAAAGACCTTTAAAGAAACTGGGATTCATTCTGATGGGGGATAATATTTGAGGATAAATTAGCAAGAAGGAGAGAGGAGAGAGAGGAGGGAAACAAAATCATCTCTGGCTGTCTAACAAGTCAATCACCATCGGAAAATGCTGAACTGTGGGCCTCTATGCCGTCGCACTGAGCATGCCTGAGTGCTTTCCTGATGGTTGCCGTCAGCCATGCAGCCATCAGCACGTACACAAGCAAGCGCATTCACCTCTCCGTGTTCAGTGTGTATGCACGGGTCTGAGTCTCCCCAAAGCCATTACAGAGCTGCTGAGTGGCGCACCCCACCCCACTGCTGCAGAGGGAAAGCATGGTGACTCGCCTGTTGACCTTGGGGCCAGGGTGAGTGTTCGCAAGTCCACCTGACCTTGGGCAAATCCCTTCCCCTCTCTAGGCCATAATTTATTCCAAATGTGGGAAGTTACACTGGCTGCACTAAATTTCCAGAGACCTTACGTACCGAATTAAAGAAATCTGAGACAAAGGTGATACGCTTTCAGGATTCACTTTTTCACATCGCTGCATCTCAGGATCACTGTTTTTTACAGTCCCGTCAGCCAAGGGATGGTGCCTCAGCTTGAATGCTCATGTTCCTCTGAGGTTCATGTATTGGAGCTTAACCTCTAAGGTGATGGTATTAAGAGATGGGGCCCCAGGGCAGGATGAAACCTTTATGAGAGAGGTCTCAGAGAGCTCACTGACGCCCTCTGCCCCGTGGGCAGGACGCAGCATCACCCTTTGTAGGACTCAGCAAGACATGCCATCTGCAAAGCTGAACCTTTACCCAGCACGAATCTGCTGGGACCTTGAGCATAGATTGCACAGCCCCAGAAATATGAGGAGTGAATTTCTATCATTTATAAATGACCTAGTCTAATGTATTTTGTTTTAGCACCTGAGGGGACCGAGACAAACAGTGGTGATCTAGGTGCCATTAAGTCAGTTCACATACACTCCGCACTAGCCCCTCACCTGGTTTGCCCTCCACGGGTGTGTGTGTGTGTGTGTGTGTGGTCCATGCTTCCCCTGTTGGGTTGACAGCTACTTAAAATGCCTTCCAAAAGATGACATAGAGAGGAAAAACATGTTTCAGCATTTAACAGAATGTTGTGGGTCCCCATAAAGGCCTGAAAACAGGGCCACCTTCAGAAACTAAGGTGACATTCATCCTCAGAGGAAGTGCACCGACCTCAAACCGGGCATCATGGGAAAGAGACACGAGGGCATAAAGAAGCGCTTTATGTCTTCAGGTTCCTCCTCAGTGCCCTGTTGCACAGAAGATGGTACTGTGTGACAGATACAGGCTTCTTGCCTCTGTATCAAAGCTGCCACAGAAGAGTCTGACCCTGGAAGTGAAGCTCCTTCAGGGTGATGCTAACCAGTGCTATGCAGAGTTTCTTTTTGAGACACGCGCAGAATGATACATCTTTTTAAAAGTATGCCTAAGGGAGGCTGAAATATCTTTCACTAAATAGAAAACTCAAGTAAAGAATTGTGTCATAATCTGAACAACTACTTTGAAGATAACAATATGCAATGTAACAACCATGCTGACTTCCTACAAAATTAGAAAAGAATTATGTCATTGTTTAATTGGCAGATTACTTTCTTAGCAAGACAGAAAATAACAAGCTTCTTGCAGCATAAGATGGCTTGAATTCAATGAAATGCCACACGCTCAGCAAGACACACAGAGATGAATTTCAATCTTCATGCCGGTTGCGTTTCAGAATAAAAGATTTGCTTATATGGAGAATGTAGTTTTTAGTTAACCAGAGTAGTAACCAACAGCACTGAGCCTGTCCTGGTTACTCTCTCATGGCCAGGACACAATACCCAACACATACAACTTCAAGGAAAAGAGGTTTGTTTTGGATCACGGTTTCGGTCCACAATTGACTGGTTCCGAAGCTTGAAGGGTATCATGTAAAAACCTAGGCGGGGGAAAGGGGCTCCCGGCTTGGCAGACAGGAAGCTAAGTAAGAAGGAAGGTTGCTAGGGAGGGAGACAAACACTTCCGGGTCACGACCGGAAGTGGCCAGCCTCTAACCCAGAAGTAGCCCTCAGCATCCAATCATCTTCCAAAAGCCGTGCCTCTGAGCGTAGGAGGTTCGGGGGAACACCCCGATCCTAGCTATGATAGTGTCTCACCTGGTGCCTGGACTGAATTTGGGATTATGATAGAAGTCAGATTCCCCACTGGATAAAAGAATTGCTGCTGTTCAGGAGATTCAAGAGCTCTAGGGGGAAAAGAAATCTAACTTCCTCCTAGCAATGGCAGAGCCGGGGAAATTGTTCCACTTTGCCAGGCGGACATCTGATGGCGACAAAATCTGCTTGGAGGTACAAGTGTCAGTCTCTGTGTATTCTTAAATCGGGCTCAGAGCTCACACACGCCAAAGTGAAGGACGGCTTTAAATGACTCTCCTAGGAGTCTGCTCTCCTAGCAGAGCATTAGGAAGATCCTACAGCAAACGCAATGCCGAAGAGGTCAAAGCCGCTCCTCCCCACGGAACTTCCCTGGCTGGTTGCTGAGCAAATCCTAAAGCAAAAGAAATAAACCACGGCAAGTTCTCTCTCGTCGCGAGTGACCTGGTAGCCATTACCTGAAAGGCTGGGTGATCTCTCAAATTATATCACAAAGATATCTACCAACTGCCTGTAATTGTTTTCTGCTATAACAAATTATCTCAAACTCAGAGGCTTCAGATGACATAGATTTCTTCCCATACCTCGCTGGAGCTTGGAAGCCTACACCAGGACTTCTGGTCTACACCCTGTCATCTTTCACCCACTTCCAGATCTGTGTTCTTTGCAATCTTTGGCTCCCAGTTTTTTTCTTTCTCTTCAAAGCCAGCAGTGGGGCATCTAGCTTTGGTCACCACATGGGTTTCCCTTCTGTCCCCAGGTCTCCTTTTCCTCCCCTTACAAGGATACTCGTGTTTGTATTTAGGGCCCATCTATAAAACCCAAACTAATCCAGCTGAACATGGTGGTACACACCTGTAGTCCCAGGACTCAGGAGGCTGAGGCAGGAGGATTGCTGTGAGTTTGAGGCCAGCTTGGGCTACAAAAGTGAATGCAAAGCCAGCCTAAACTGCATAGGGATCCCTTGTCTCAAAAAGAAAAAAAAAATCTAAGCGAATCTCCCTGACTCAAGACCCATCACTGAAATAAACCTGCAATGTGCCTTTTGCAACTTAAGGTAAGGATCAATCACAGGTCTGGCAATTAGGGCATGAACACCACTGCAGCCATTATTGGACCTCCACACTCCCCTGTGACACTGTGGACCTTCAGGAGCTAAGAACTCTGTCTGCAGAATCTGTACAGCACCTGCCGAAGTTGATAGCACTGTACAGAGTTGGCTAAATTAATACCTGAACTTACCTGGCAGTATCTGTTACGATAACTACCATTACTTTTCGGGCTGTATGGCAAGTGCTTTATTTTTTATGCAGATATAAGGATGGCTTTATATCATGCTGTGTACCTTAACTTCAAAAAATGATAAGGAAGCCTGTTTGTTTTGTGGTGTTATTGGTTTAGTTTGGTTTGTTTCATTTTGCTTTGTTTTTGAGATACTATGCAGTTCAGAGTGGCCTTGAACTCACTATGTAGCCCAGGCTGACCTTGAACTCACAGCAATTCTCCTACCTCAGCCTCCCTAGTGCAGGGGTTATAGGCATGCACAAGGCAGTCATGTTGTTTGTTTGTTTCTTCATTTGTTCTTGGTATCAGGAACCGAAGTCAGGACCTCAGGCTTGCCAGGCAGGCACTGAGCAGCTGAGCTGGGTCCTCCGTGCCAACGCGCTTGTCTTTATCTCAGAGTTTCCTTCACACTCAGACTTTCCCTGGTTGCAGAATAGGGATTTATTGTTTCTGTTTCCATCGATCTTCTTTGTTTCTCCATTCCTCCTATAAATTTTCTCTGAATGCCTGGCCCAGGGTCACCAGGCCCTGGTGGAGAAGCCCTGTCCCACTCAGGTGGCGTCACCACTCAGAACAGCCTGCCCTGTATTTCAGTCACTAGCCAGTTTAATCATCCTTTCTGTCAGGAAAGTTGGACTAGCAGATAAATCAAAAGCAGCTTTGCAACAAAAGTCAGGGCCAGACTAACTTTGTGGGAGGAACTTAGCTTTGCAAATATATTGCTTCCTCGGTCATAAACAAGGTCACCAGCAGCACCTTTCACCTTGACAAGAAACTTAAAATTTCAAGAGGAAAAATTGCCCTACAGCTAAGAAAAATCTTCACCCATCTCAGAGTCTTTTAAAAATAATAATAATAATTTTCTCCATCATAAATTTGTCCTGGTTAACCTGAGAAGACCCGTGGTCTCTGATTTGTGTGAGCAAACATCTTAAATCTCATGGCTAACTGCAGGTCCTTAACTCTAACTCTTTTTGCCAACACGAGGGGGAAAATGTGAAAGGCTCAGGCTCAACAGATATTTCTCCTGGCTTTGGCCATCCCCAACATAGGGCCTGTCGAATAGCTGTTGTCACCTTTTATTACATTTTTGGGACACAGAGTGTAAAGAATTACAACCCCACTTATCCTGAGCCAGTCGGCAGAGGGAGGACAGCAAAGGCCATGGAGAGGTGAGGTGCAGAGCTGGACACAGGTAGGGAGAATTAGCTGGGCTGGAAAATAAGGGAGCGGGACATGTTTTCCAAAAATATGCAGAGCAATATTTCCAGTCCTGACACTCTTCAGAATCTCGCCACTTAAGCCGGGCTTGATTTTTTGTTTTTGTTTTTTTTTTTACATAACTGGGAATCCAACTGAGGACCTTGGACTTAGCAGACAGGCACTTGTGCCACTGAGCTATGTCCCCAGCCTCAATGGCACACACCTGTAATCCCAGCACTTGGGAGGCTGAGGCAGGAGGATTGGCGTGAGTTTGAGACCAGCCTGGGCTACATACAAAAGTGAGCTCAAGCCAGCCTGAACTGCATAGTGAAACTTTGTCTCAACAAGACAAAAAAAAAAACAAAAGAAAAGAAAAAAGAAAGAAAGAAAGAAAGAAAGAAAGAAAGAAAGAAAGAAAGAAAGAAAGAGAATCTCTCCATGGTTGACATCCAGAGGCGGCGTTAAACCTGGGCAGGACTCATGACTGCTTCAGTGGACAGGATCCAGAGTGATACCCTCACTTTGCAAGGCTGTGTTAGTCAGTTTGTTGTTGCTGTGACAAAATACCTGAGGCAGCTACTGTTGAAGAAAAGAGGCTCAGAGTTCTAGAAAGTCTAGTGGCACCAGCTCCAGCTTGGCCCTGATGACAGCCTTGTGGTGACCACATTAGCAGGAGTGTGTGAAAGGGAACCATCACCTCAGCAGGCAAGAAGTCGCTCAGGGATGAGGTACACACTTCTACAACCACATGACAGCTCAGGGTCCCATGAAGGCTGCACACACCCCTCCAAGGGAGTTGCCCCAGAGTCTAAGGGCCTGGTGTCCAGCCTTCCAGGCACTCAGAGCAGGAAGAGCTCTAAGTCTGCACTGCAGCCACAATCCATGGGGCTTCGGCTCCCGCTCATGCAGGCAGCAGCCTCGCATGGTGCTGGAGCACTCTGCAGGCATACAGAATGTAAGAGTTAGGGGGACACACGGGCTTCCTGCTAGGTTTCAGAAGAAGACCTGAAAAGCTGGGGGTGCAGCGTGAGCAGGTGGAAGCCCTGCTGGGGTTCTCATCACCAGAGAAGGCGATGAAGCAAGCAGTAAGCAGGAAACGCGGGGGTAGTGGCGCGCTCGGGATGTTGGAGATGCCAGGGATGGGGAACAGCTGCCAAGAAACCTGGCACAGCGTGCTGAGCCTGCCCGAGAGAGAAGCCCTGGACCCCGCAGCAGCAGGCCCGCAGGACTGGGGCCGCCTACTCCCTCGGAATGCATAGCACGCCCCAGTGCAACTGCAGGATTTGATGTTTGTCCTGCTGGGTCTCGGTCTTTGGTCCAGCTCTTCTAATTCCTCTAGTCTTCCCTTTTAAAACGGGAATATTCACCTGTGCCATTATTTCTAGGGAGCATGTAAGGAGCTTTTTAAAATTTGAGACAGATTCACAGCTAAGAGTTTGCCTTTTGTCTCAGAGGAGACTTTGGCTTGGACTTGCGAGCAGTTCTAGAACAGCTGACACTTCGAGGGAAGGCACTTTTGCCTATTTATGTACGCAGGACATTACGTCACGTTAGGTAGAATTACAATCCGGTCATTGCCTCTATGTGGTGATTAAGTATGGTGTAAGGGGGCGTGTTTGGGTGTCAAGTTGACCCAGAGCACACTGTGGTGGTTAATCTTAGCTGTCAACTTGATTAGCTTGAGGCACCTGGGAAATTAGCAAAATGTGTTGGGGTTGTCTAGGTGTGTCCCGGGGGTGCAATCTTGGGCAAGCTAGCTGGTCTCTGGTCCCTTCCCGTCAGACTTTCCCGCTGTCTCTCTGCTTCCTGGGTGCCCCTCGGGGTGGGGGCTGCTTTCCCCTGCCATCCTGTTGTCACATTTCTGAAATGATGGACATGCCACGATACACCTTTTTTCCTCAAAGTTGTCAGTCATTTTGTCCCAGGAATGGAAAAGTGACCCAACGCAACTGGCGTCCCGCTCTGCCAGTACTACAGGCCTTCCGCCAGGGGCAGAACTCAGCAGGGGTGGGGCGAATGGGCCCGAGAAGGCTGCAGCGGCACGCCCGCACATGCTCGAGGATCGCACCACCGTCGAGGGAGAACGACTCGGTCCCCTCTCTGCAACGTCTTCCATGAAACCTGCCAGGCATAAAAGGAGAGAGTGGCCTCGAGAGCACGGCAGACCAGAGCACACTGTGGCAGCGGCACTTGAGTGTCATCTCTGAAGCCCACGATCTCATATCTGCTATTGGCCACACCAAAGAGGCAGCCCAGCGTCATCGTCACCAGCACCAGAGTGATCTCCGCTCTGCCTGGTGTTCTCTGTGACCTTGGGAAACCTACTTCGCCTCAGTGATCAGTGTCCTTACGCATGGAGTGTGAACGACAGCAGGAGCCAGCCCGTGAGGTGAGGTGGGGGTGGGGGTGGGGCGGGCCAGTGCTTAGGAAGGTCTCTCCCAGGTATGAAATGCTCGGTTCACCTTGGGTATTATCAAAAAGTATCAAATGTTTGAGCAACCAGCTGCTTCCCCAGAGGCCTTCATTAATCCAGCCTTACAAATGGCGATTACACTCTTCCACCAATTACACCAGAAATAAAACAACATGCTCCATATAACAGGTGTTTTTATAATTACTCACTGTTTGCAAGGTACCAGGACCTCATTCTGAGTTACACATATTATTGTGCACGTCCACCAACAAGCTTACAGGATAAGTTGCATTGCAGTGCTTGCTTTTCAGATGGGGAAACCCAAGAACAGAGAGACGAAGTCACTTGCCCCAGGTCACACAGCCACGATGCAGCGGAGCTTCAAAGCCTAGGCTGTCCCATGTGAATCTGGACCCCTCTTCAGCAACATCAGTTATTTGCTTCCACAGATCTAATAAATTATTCCACACGTAGAAGGCGTTTTTATTTTATTTTTATTTCTTAAAAGAAGAGAGAGTTTATATTATCTCAGGCATTATCCAGATCATTAAAGAAAAAAAAAAAAAACACCTGCATCTGTCTATGCCTCGATTTAGTTAGAAAATTTAAAAATCTAAGAATGGAAATAAAAGTACTTAAACTATTCCATTTCCAAGACTTCTCTGTGACTTAAGAAAGCCTACAGCTAAAAAGAATCTTCAGATCTAATCTTCAATTACGGTGGGATAAATTACTTCCCACCAGACTGCAGTGAAATTAAAAGTATCCCCACTTGTTCCATTATTTTCCAATCTGTTCAACTGAAAACAAACCAAAACCTGCATGAACATCATTTCAAACCTCTCCTGTCTGTGACCCCCACCTGCATCAGGGCACTGGGGCCTCCTGCCTCCTCCCTCAGCCACTCTTCTAGGCCTGAGCAGGAGACCCTGTACATATCAGCTTTCTGCATCCCTGGGACGAAATACCCAACACCCATGCTAAGAAGCAGAGAAATGTATTTGGCCTATGGTTTCCAGAAGTGCAGTCCATGGTCAGCAGGCTCCAAGGCCGGAACATCAAGGTAGAAGCACATGGCAGAAAAGGCTGCTTAGCTCAAGGTGCCCGGGGAACAGACAAGGGATCCATTGCCAGAGAGGAACGGACGAAGGTCCAGAGGTAGTCTCTAAAGCCCCATGTCTGAGCCCCACCCCGACACGACCAGAGTGAGTGCTACCAGCCCGCTGAGCAGCTCTCAGGCCAACCAAGCTAACAGTACATCTTCCCTGTCCCCAGAGATCATCGCCGGTTCACTGTCCCATCCACTGTCCCCAGTCCTCTAACTACACAGTGCAAGAGCTCAGTCCCTACCCTTTGCGGTGTGGTATGTGCCCCTGGCACCCATAGGCACCTATAGATAATTCCAAAATTAAGAAACTCAGAGACTCAAAGTCTCTTTATGAGAACAAGGGAACCTTCCCACAACAGAAATGACAAACAGGCCTAAAGAATCCGTCTTTGGGGCAGAGGGAAGCACTGTGTAAGATGCAGGTGATAAGAATTCCCCTCCCCTGTGACAGCTGAGCTTGATTGTCAACTTGATTGGTTTAGAAACTAGCCAAGCACACTTCTGGGTGTGTCTGGGAGGGTGTTTCCCGAGCAGCAATGATTGGCATGTGAGATAGCAAATTGATGGGCGAGACCCACCCTGTAGGTGTGTAGAACACGACCCAAGAGGGTGGGGCCTGCGCATGCGCCCTGCTCCTCTCTGCTTCCCGGCTGCAGCGCAGGGAGTCTTTGTGCTCCACCATCACCTTCTGCTACGATGATGTTTTTTCTCACCTCAGGCTCACAGCAGTGGAACTAGGCAACCACGGACTGAAACCTCGGAAGCTGTGAGCCAAAATAAAGATATCCCTAAGTGGGTGGCATCCGGGATTGACCTCAGGGCCTTGATATTAAGCTACTTGGTACCAGCTATTTTGTGTTTTGTTTATTTTGTTTTGAGACAGGGTTTTAAGTCACTAAGTTGCCCCAACTGGGATCCAAAGTGCAATCCTCCTCCCCTGGCCACCTGGAGTGCTGGAACTACAGGCACACATCACGGCCTAGAGCCTAGGCACTTCCTCCTGTGAGCTTATTTTGTCCCGTATTTGGTCAGAGCCATGCGAAGCTGACCCATAAACACATCCCCCGCTCTCCTGAGAGGGCCGGGTGGACTGGGCAGTCGACACTCACAGGAGCATGGTCCAAGTTCTGTAAACAGCAGCTGGTATTATTATTACTACTACTATAACTATAACTATTATTATGATTATTATTATCATTATCATCATCATCTTTACATCAAGCTCCCCAGGGGCCACCAGGACAGAAGCCTTCAGAGCCGCAAAGCCTGATGCAGGATTAAGTGACACACCCCCACAGGAAGTGGCAGCATCAGCCGGAAGCTGCACCACGGCCCCCTCCTTCTTTCCGTCATTGCTTGCGTGGCTTCCATCCACAGATGTCGCCCAGACCCCAAGCCCAGCTGCATCGAAGTCCAGCTGGAAGCTGCCTCTCTGACCTCTAGCAGAGCTGTCCTGCGTGGGACGAACAGCAAAGCAGCCGCTGAGCAGAGCCCCCACGGAGCAAGGCCTGCAGTCATGACCCGGCAGTCTCCGGCCACTGACACCCTAGCTGTGACTATTTAAGGATGTAGACTGCAGGGATCAGAGGCCTGATTCCCAAATTTAAGGGTAGCCCCTTAAATTTACATGTTGGCGGCTAACTCGTTTTCCATTCTGGATCCTGTACCTCTGAAACATCTATGGACCGAACCCTGCATCAGGAATTACACCGCTGAACTGAAAGACCCCACTTCAAACAGGCTACCCTTTCTGATTTGATGAGTTGAAGTCAGATACGATTTCATGACAGGAAAGGAAGCTTTGCCTTGAGAAGACAGCATTTCCAGAACATTCTAAGTAGCTATGAATTCTGTATTTTAAAACAGAATCATGGGCCCGGCGGGATGACTCAGTGGTCTAAAGTGCCTGCTTGGGAAAGCTTGGGCGGCTTCAGGGACCACGGTTCGATCCCCGGCACCACATGCTGCGCCAGCCCTGCCCTCAGGGCGGGCTGAGCCGGCCATAAAAATAAACAAATAAATAAACCAATAAAGGTTCTGAAACAAGAAAAAAATAAATAAATAAAATAAAAATTCTTTTAAAAAAATAAAAATAAAACAGAATCATGAGTGCCTCAAGGAAACGAAGAAGTAGTGAATTCTTGGGGTGAAGGCAGCCCCGGCTGCACTCCCTGCCTCCCCGTTCGCTCAGCTAGAGTCCACTGGGCCTGTAATACTGACAGACCAGAGTAACAAAGGAAAACTCCTTGGCAGATTTCAAGCCCCCGTGGAAAAAGCTTTTTGACAGGAAAAGGGAGTCTACCTAATAGGAGGCTAAGAGGCCATTAGACACAGAGAGGCGAAGATTTATTTAAGTAAGGCAGGTATATGTGGCATCCCAAAACTACTGAATCCTAGAAAAACTGTAATGATTTTGTTGGAGAGCTGCTTAAGTGCCTCTGCTGAGTTAAATATTTGACTTCAGTTTCAGATCAAAGCCAAAATCGTGCAGCGCTTCTTGTTATTGAGTGAGATTTTCCTCCGCCGTTTCCATGCGGTTGGCCAGGCAGCCAGGTCCCTAGCTCAACTCCGAAGGCTTCCTTGTCGCACACATGGAAAGATCTATCAGCACTAGCAAAAGCCAGCACCTCGTGATCAGAGGCCAGAGAATACAGTCACATAAGGTCACAGGATGCCGAAGAGTCCAGAAGCAGCCTGCCTACCCACTCAGGGTGGGAACACAGCTGCAGTATGCAAACGGGTCCTGGTCCCAGGTACGACACCAATGTCACCAAGTGAATATGAATACGTTTATTCCCATGGCTGGCTAAGATTTCCAGGACCTTCCTGGATTACCTGATCCATACAAAACTTTGGGTGACCAGGGGACTCACCCTCTGTTAGGGGTTAGATCTGAAATGTCTCCCAAGAGTTACATGTGTGGAAGGGGAGTGGATCTCGGGGCACTGTACTCATGGCAGGGGTCTTCTCTGATGAGTTCAGTGAGGAGGTGGGCCTGCTGGAGGTGGGTGCGACCGGTCTTTGCCAAAGCACCTGATAAAATTCAACAGGTGAGGAAGACTTTATTCAAAACTATTGCAAGAGGAGGGGGAGGCCAGAGCACAGTCTGAACCCAGCGCGAGTGGACTGGGGGTTGCAGGGGCGGGTGTGACTACAGGCCTGGCGGCCCTCACAGGCAGCCTTTGCCCAGAGGGAAGGCAAACTCCTGCCATCTCCCCTCCCACCCCCAAGGTCAGCACTTCTCACCCAAGGGCCCACATCACAGGTGCCTGTTCTGCCCACCTGTCATGAGTTCTTTTGGTACGGGGGTTTACCTGTCATGAGAAAGGAGAAGTGGGGCTCTGTGGCGTTTTTCCTGCGTCTCGTCCCCGGGCTTTTCCTCAGATAGGCCCATCTGCTCAGGACTTCCAAAGCTGCTTTAACCCCTTTCCCGTGGACCTTTATATCTTCCCTTCTCCTTCAGCCCTCATCCAGCACGCACGCGCTCACTCCCTGCTGACAGATCCGCGGAGCCCACCACCCTCAGGAGCCCTCCTCACCCTCCTCCTCCACCTCAACTCGGCTGATCTGCGGGTAAAGGAGGGGAGGGTCACTGAAAGACACAGGGCAGGTGAAGCCAAGTGCCCTCAGCAGGACTACAGTGGCAGTAGTGGCCGGCGTGCAAGCCAGCTGGGCGTACGGAGGCTCCAGCTCCCCTTGTCCGTATAGCCTGTCCTCTGAGGGCTGCACACTCCAGCGTGTCCAGGCCATGTTTAGAGGACCGTGGGTCTCGGACAGCCCAGATACTCACCAGAGCTCCCTGAGGACAGGCCACAGGGGGACCCAGGTGCTGAGCTGCTCTGGGACCAGCTGAGCACAGGTGCTGAGGGAGAAGTGGAGATGCGAGCCAGGAGTGTGTGTGTGTGTGTGTGTCCTCGGGCATGGCTGTGCTCGTGTACATGTTTGTGGCTGTGTGTATGTCACAGCAGGTACATGCATATGTGTGTATGAGGGGCTGGTCATATGTGCATGCATGTCACATGTGTGTGTATGGGAGGCATGTATGAACCTTCAGGTATTTGTGGTTGGAAAGGAAGAAGTGTACATGTGTAGAAATACTTACATGTTTGGCCAGAAAACAATTGCCTGGAAGCAGTTTCGGTGGAAGCAAGTTAAGCAACATGCAGATTTTGCTCATAACTTAGTATTCTCAGCCTGCTTTTCCAAATGTCTTAGCCTCATCGACCCAGAAGCACAGCGAGACAGAACTTGCTCACATTCCTCTAGCAGGTCTCAGGACACAGGAGAGAGATCAGGAAGGGCTACCACAGAGCTGGCCAGTGTTGTACTGGCTGGTGCTCCTGCCTTCCAGAAGCTTCCAAGGAAAGCTCTAAAAAGCATCCCTGAAGAGGAAGAGAGGTGCATCCCTCCAAAACTCCTGCTTTCCATGCCACAGTTGGTTTCCATGGCCACAGGCCAAGAGCTGCCTTCCCATGGGTGCCCAGGACCTAGTGTCTCCCGCTCCACATGTCATAGGAGGCTGGGACACTGCCAACTTCATGGGAGGCATTGCCAGAATCAAGGCAGAAAACTTGCAGCCAGGTTTGCTGCAGCCAGGGCCAGGCTCAGAGGAGGCTTGGAGATTCAGGGGTGCACTGAGGGGCTGCCGCCACAGCTGGGGCCTCTGAGGACCCTTTGCACAGGAGGACCCAGTAAGGTGCCACATCAGAGCCAAAGGTGGCAAAGCAGCGGGAGATGAGACAGGCACAGGCCATGCCGGGAGGTGATACCCCAACCTGAAGGAACCAAGAAGTGATGACTGTTGTCCAGAGTTGAGGCAGAGTCCACGTGGCCGTCTCCATGCCAGAGGACCCAGCAGCTGCTGGGCCCCCTGAGAAGATGGAAGCCATAGCACAAAAGCAACCGAGGAGGCTGCTCCAGTCCAAGGCCAAAGGCCCGGAAACTCATCAGAATGCTGTAGGCATGAGTCTGCATTGCTGTTGTAGAGACTGATGTCCAGAGGTGATAGCAAAGCTGAGCTCTTCAAAATCAGAAACAGTGCCTTTCTTTTCCTTTTTATTCCATCCAGACTGCAAGCTCATTGGTTGGTGCCACTCACGTCCGGGGTGGGTCTTCCGCTCAGTTTGCTGGCCTAGCTGTCAATCACCCGCAGACACACCCACCCAAACTGTGCTTCACCGCTCGCTCGGCTACGTGTTTCTGATTCCATTCAAGCAGAGACATCGTGATTATCAGTCACACCACCCCTCAGAGGAAGGTCCTGATGGGGCAAGCGCTGAGGTACTGACGGTCACATCTATGACAGGAGGCGGCCTGCAGGTAGAAATAAAATTCAGCTAGAAGACAAGGTAGTGTGCTGGGGGAAAAACAAGCCTTACATGCAGGTGCGCGCGCGCGCACACACACACACACACACACACACACACACACACACACACCTTTCACCTGAGAAACGGCATTAAATGAAAGCCCACAAGCACCCCCATCTGCGCAGGAGCCTGGGATGCTTTGCAAGTCCAGCCCACAGCAGCCTCTCGGTGGGCAGGTGGAGAGGGAGTCGCTGCAACAACCTTCTTTTTCTGTTAATTCTCCTGCATGAAACAATTGATAACGTGCTGGGCTTTGCCTCTGAAGCATTCATCTTACCCCTGCGCTTCCTCGTCAGGCCTTCTCAGCCTGCTCCACCACTGCCTGCAGCAGAGCAGTTCCTTTGGTTTGATATTTGCATGTAAACTAAATAGTATTAAAGTCATCAAGCCAAGATCACTGATACCACGCCACGCAAGGCAATGCCATCGCTCCCTGGCCCTTTGGAGCAGTCCGTCATCGTCTCAGCTGTCACAGGGTCTGCAGCCCAAGTATGAGCTGCAGCTGACTTGGTTGTACTTTCATTTGGCTTTGATTGTAACCCAGTTAATGAAAATACATCTAGCAGCTGGCTATCGACAGTGAGGTCAACTTCAAGCAGCCGTGGGCTGAGAAAATTCCCTTAGCTAGACCGACACGGCTTCCACTTGATTAAGTCAGACAGTGTTTGGGAGCCTTAATAAAGCAGCCGCGTGCAGCTGTGGCCGCAGGTGGCGACCCGCAGTGTGCAGGACTCACAGCGCCAGACCTGGCAGCTGCAGGAGGACCTTGCTCTCCTTCAGCAGTGGCTTCTCAAATCTACCTCAGTCCCAGGCTCCTTTATATTCCAGAGAGCACTCCTTGGGTGGACTTTAATTAGTGGCGATACAACCCCAGATAAGTCAAAGAGGATGACAATTTATTTTTGTAGGACTTGCCTGCAATCAATACCCAAGGAGCTCCCCGAGTGCCAGAGCTACATAAACCTCTCCTTCATTTTGGGTGTCAGGTATTTATCCCAGCAATGTCAGAAGAGTGACCAAGACACAATTCCTGAGGGTGAGAGTTTCTCAGGAGGCTCCTGCTTCAGGCACACAGAGCTGGTTCCAGCCTGGCATCCCAGAAGCGCTGCACAGGGTGTGCCACACCCTCGCTCTGGCATTCCTCCAGCCACCCTGTCCCCACCCCTGCCCCTCTTCCTCCAGCAGAGCCTGCTGTCAGGACAAAGCTTGTGCATTCCACCTATGCTCTCTCCAGTGGAAGAGCCGTCTGCTCTGAGCGCACCCCCCAGGGATCCAGCAGCCGGCCAGCTCCACCAGTGGCCCAGATCCACCCTGCCTGGTCCCCTGCAGCCCCTCCCTCCATGAATGAGACCCTGCAGAGCTGTGCCACAGCCTCAGAGCCACACAGTGAGAGTGAGCACTGCGACAGGATCAAGCTTAGGGCACACTGGGGCTGAAGAAAAGGGAAACACGGCTGACGAGAGCCAGCTCCTGCAGCCAGGGCCTCCGAAGAGAACTGCACCTGCCACTGAGTGACTCCAAGGTCACTTACAGCAGCAGCAGCAGCTCAGGAAAGGTGGGGGGCACTCCAGATAGGGTGCCAGGTCAGGCTCAGCAGATAGGCCAGCCCCTCCTCACCCCCTGGGGCATCTACGCACTGAGGAAGAATCGGGGCCTGCAGGCCCATGCAGCCCCGGTGGTACACTCAGTGCCACTGTCAGGTGCCAGTGACAGTGCCCATTCCACTCTGAGCAGCCCCATGAGGGTGGCCACCCCAGCACCTGGGAAAATGCATCTTACCACAGAAGGGATGAAACTGAACGTCCAACAGGTGCAAGTTCAGGGGCCCGGCAGGATGGCTCAGTAATCTAAAGCACCTGCTTAGGAAAGCTTGGGCGACTGCAGGGACTGAGGTTCTATCCCCGGCACCACATGCTGCGTCAGCCCTGCCCTCAGGGCAGGCTGAGCCGGCCATAAAAATAAATAAATAAAAGTTCTGAAACAAGAAAAAAAAAAAAAAAAACAGGTGCAATTTCATCAGCAGAGAATCCCTATCAGGGAAAGCTGTCCACATATGCCTGTCTTTGCAGTCAGCAAAGACCTTGCTCTGGCCCTGGGCATGGTGGCATCGGGCCATGAGACCTTGAAAATCACCTCACTTCCAAAAGTTTGTGGAGTGTTGGGCTCAACCCAGAGTCACAGGCTGGGCATCCTTAAGACTGGACTGGAGTCAACTCTAAAATATTCAAAACTGTACAAATGCAGCTCGTAAGAAATACCCCTGCAGTAACAGTACTCCTCGGGCTGGGCAGCCCCTACAGTGTCTAGAAAACTCCTCAATCCTGAGATCTTTATGAGCTGGGACGTAGCATTCCCAGAAGTCTGCTTTCTTCAGGGTATATTTGGAGGCCTGGAATATAAATCCACAATGCTATCTCCAGAAAGGAAGGGTCTCCTGTGGGCTCTAGTGTCAGGGATCCCCAACAACAAATCAGCTGAGAACACAGGGACCTGGACGCCTCTAGGAAGGACCTCAGCAGAAAGATCTGGGGACCTTCGACTGGCTACTTTCCGAAGAGAAGGTTCCTGGGACCTCGCTTAGATCCACCTTTGACCAGGCTGCAATGGGCCAGAAGTCCTCATCTGGTCACAACTGAGTGCTTCATCTCTGTCGGGCTGCAGACAGGATAGAGCAGGTGTCCCCAAACATAGCGCGGTGGGAAGTACCGACTTTCCCAATCGTTTTTCTTCTGGATGCATCTAAAGGCTCCATCTGAGACTGCTGTCTTCTACTTCTGCCAGGGCAGGGCAGGCTCTGCTGTCCAGCAGCACCCGAGGGCGGGCACCTGGGTCTCTGTCAGATGGGAAGGAGTCAGGCAGGATCATGCAGCCACCTCATCCTCCCACGACCAGGGCCGAGGAGAGAGACACAGTGGTGCCGCCTCTGTCATCCATCCTCCACACCTATGAGATGTCACAGAACTTTACGAGTGCTAAATCAGTTTTATTGGCTGTATGATTTGATTGATCTTGTTAGACTTGACAAGAAATCAATTGGAAAAAAATATATGGACCTTCCCGGAATGTGCTCTCTACCTTAAGGTAAAAGGACGATCTGACGAGTGTGGAGGGAGAGGCACGATGCGGCCCCAGGAAAGTATCGCTGAAGGTTCCTTTCTGACCTTCAAAGGACGTGTGAGAGAGACAGGAGACGCATCCCCAGGACTCAGGATGCGCCCCCACAGGGGACCCCCAAGCTCCAGGGAAGCCTGTGCCCTAGGCCTCTACCATGAACACTGTAGAGGCAACGTGGCAGTCCTGGAGGCACAGGAGAGGGCACACAGGGAAGGGCACTGTCGGCCCAGTGTGGTGAGAAGAGGAGGCCTCCACGGACTGAGGTGACCAGCCTCTGCCCTTAGCTGACCGCAGGACCTTGAGCCAGGAGCGATCTGCTCTGACCTCACCGCACTCGCCTGTGGCGCAGGAGCCATACAGCAATCTGACAGGCTGTGAGGGTTGGCATGAGGTGGCGCGCACAGGGCACCCACATGGCCCAGCGCCCACGTGGCCCGGACATCCCTTCCTCCCTTCTTCCCTCCCTCTCTCCCTTCTTTCTTTCCATCCTGTCATGAAGGGAAATCCCACTCGGGCTGCAGTCCTATGATGGAAGGAACACGGAACGGACCAGGAACACAGGTGCCTTGCCCAACTGCTACCTAGTGGTCAAGGTACACGGTATTGTACAAAAAAACCTTTCAGGAAATTAGTTTTGGAATTCACCTTCCTCAGCAGCCGCCTTCCACTGGCCAAGTCTCCTCTGACTACCTCACTGCTACCTGGCAGGGCCTGGGATTCGATGTGGCTTTAGGCTCTGTGTGGCCCCAAACCCAGGTGCCTGCCTTCCAGGGCCTTGTGTCACACAACTGTCACCTGGGATGAGGACCCCCCACTGCATGTGTCCTCAAGACGCAGGATCATCAGTGGTGTGGTGACCTCTCCAGCGGCCTAAGGATCGGGAGGGCTGGCCCGTGTTGTACCCACGTCAGAACACGCCTTCCAGGATGGGTCTCTGTGATCTCAGCTCCAGCCACCTACACCGATCTCAAGCGTAAGGTCAGTTTCACCCAGTTGTGTACACACACACACACACACACACACACACACACACACACACCATGTACTGTAAACTTGCACAAGTGGGGACAAAGTCATCTGGAAGAGGGGAGAAGTCAGAACAGCTTCACAGAGATCACATGCCAGGATCCCTCCCCACAGATCCTCTGAGACCCAAAGGCAGCGCAGCTGAATGTGTGTACCAAATGCATGGTGAGACCCACTCCGCTCCACACAGCCTCCAGCCCCGAGCTCCCACGCTGTGTGCCCCACCCCTGGGGACCAGTCTGCAGCTGCCGCTGCAGCCACCATGGCTGAAAGACCAGGAGCCGCCTCTCCCTGCCCCACACTTGGCCTCTGTCGGCCCCAGGGAGCAGAGCAGAGCCTGGCACACAGGAGACGTCCTCTTCGGCCAGCGTGCTGAAGGCATTCTTCACAGGGTGACAATACATCTCAGCAAGGATGGTCACTGACATGGCATGTAAGTTCTGTGGGCCTCAACCAGTCACCCCCACAGAGCCCAGCTCTGGTCCAGCAGGTGGTGGGCTAGGGTCAGGCTGATGAACCTGGCTTAGCAGGTGATCCACTCCTCCCTCCAGCCAGTGATTACGCTCTAATGTGCGCCCCATGCTCCCTGGACGTGGGGGATCTAATCCCCCATCATCGGGTATTTACTCGCCTCTGCTACACATGCACGCAGCCATTAACATACATTTCTGTACTTAATGCACCCACTTTACCACGCCATACATCCCCGGCTCCTTCTGAAGTTCAAGCCTGGATGGTACCTCGTAAAACACCACTTCATTAAGTATCAACAGGAATAAGCCAAGCAGAGAGATTTTTTATTGATGACAGTTGAACAGAGAAATATCAAGTTCACTTATCACTCCTCACAGGGGAATGAGACAATGAAATCTTTATTGGAAAATTCTGTGTGTCAGGAACGCACTTCATCTTGCTAGAGGAAGTACCACCAGCAAAATATACGGCCTCTTATGAATAATCTCGCAGGAGGAGCCCTAACCAAACACGCCAGCTCAGCGCTTTCTGGCGGCTTGGAAGCCTGCATTGCTTAGCGGATTTTTTTTCACCTGCACGATGTTCCAGGCTCTTCCCCAAACCCTGGGGCAGCACAAGGAAGGGGGGAGACCAAAAGGATTTCTCCTAGCTACCATGAGCTGTCAGAGGTGGCTGTCCCAGGAGGGGCTGCATCGCCCCTCCTGAGAAGATCCAGACAGCCCCTGCCCCCACCACTGCATCATGGCAGCAAGGTGCTCTGAAGGGGGGATCTGGGGCACCTCTGTGTATCCCCTGACAGTGCACATGACAGCTTTTTTTTTTTTTTTCAACAGGCAGGCACATATTCTACTGAGCTATCTCCCTGGCCCTCCAGGGAGTGGTTCCTGTTTCACTGATATTCACGGTTTGCAAACAGAAGCATGGGAAGGACTTAGGTCAAGGTCAATCCCAGCAGGGAAGCCAGAGAGACAGGTCTCCATACCATAAACCATGCTTTCTCTCCCAGCCTTTACGCTCTGCCCCCCACAGCCACTGTCCTCAGGCTACCGCTGGCCCCCTCTGTCCCTCTGTCCCTGAGCAAAGATGCAAAGATTAACTTCGAGGGAAAAATGAAGCCAGAGCAAGGTATAAGCCAGGGGAAGCCCTCTGTGCAGAGGACTCTAGGGTGCAGCGGTGGCCCCAGCTCTGTGTCACGCAGCCAGACAGCCTCGTTTTCACATAACCTTGTATTCATCTCCTGGGGCAAACCCTGCATTTTTCCATACTTCATATAGTTTTTAGTTATAATAGTCAAGTTGTATCTCAGCAATGGCAAATCACATCAGTGGAGGGTTTTGTGCCTTTTTTTGGTATGGTGAATTGAACTCAGGACCTCACACTTGCGAGGCAGGCACTGTGCCACTGAGCTATCTCCTCGGCCCTCAGTGCAGTTTTGCTGTGATGAGCACCAGACAGCCACATCGGGTCCAGCTCCCGCTATTCACAATCCACTGAGGCTCTGATGACACCCAGGCAGCTACCCATAGGCCAAGCTTCTGTGTGGTGTGGTCCCCTGAGTGTGTGACTTCTAGGACACAGCTGGGAGGGGCATGTGAGTGACACATCACTCCTGCTCCCAGATCCTGGCCCAAATCTGTCACCTCTGTGGTCGGGAGAGTCTGGGAGTCAGGATCCCACGGGGAGGGGTGGTAACCCCGAGTGGAATCACACCGGCCTCCAGTTCAGCACTCACGGCCACTGCCACATTCTGTGTCTAAAGTTGGCCTTTTATGAAGTGAGCTTCCAGGTCCCTGGAGAGGGAAGACTGCTGTGCGATTCATCAACCCCAAGCCCGCCGGTCAGTGGAGGTGACCGGGGCACAACACTAGAGTTACATGGTAGGGCCTGCAGATGATCATTTTTATCAGGTCAGGTGACTTGGGGGTGGGAACCACAACTCAATGCCCAAGGAGACTCCAGGGAAATGGAAATTCCAAGACTTGACGCTCCACAGAGTCCAGTGACCTGCAACACAGCTCCCCAGCTGAGGGGTCCACACCCCTACTGAGAATCTGAAACAATTTCAAGGGGCCTGCACATCTGCACAGCAGCCAAGCACAGCTCACACACCAAGTAGCTTGTACAAACCGTGCGTGTGACTCGGAGATGTGTGTGACGCTGCCACGGCCTACTGGGCACTCCCCAAAGGCACCGTGCCGCTGCGCTGGTGTAATTACAACTTGTCTCCAGGGGGACCCTGGAGGCCAGAGGCATGCGCGCTGGAGACAACAGAAGCTCCCGAAGCATGCACTAGGAAAGGTGTGGGGATGCAGGGAAGCCCGGCCTGGAGGTGACATCAGCAAAGGGAACCTTGCTCCAGCCAGACAGGCACTGTCACCAGACCCAGCTGGGGCAGACCCGGCTGTGCAGTCACAGAAGTTCTCATCAGAAACAGAGGCTGGACTTTGTCAAGTGTCCTTTCTTTTTATTTTTTATTTATTTACTTATTTATGTATTCAGTCAGGGTCTCACTATACAGCTCGAACCAGTAGTGATCCTCCTGTCTTTAGCCTCCCTAGCACTGGGCACAGGCATGCACCACCACACCAGAACTGGGTCGAGGACTCAGCATGCCCAGGGGCAGGGCCAGCGCAGCATGCAATCCCAGGGATCAAACACTGGTCTCTGCACTTGCCTGAGCAAGGTACTTAGTCTGCTGAGCTATCTCGCTGGCCCTTGTCAAGTGTCCTTTCTGCCTGTTGACACGACTACATGATGTTTTCCTGTTTTAACTTGCAAATGTGCTGAATTACATTGAGGTTTTAATATTTCATCAGTTTTGTGATGGCTGCATTAGAGTTCCCCAGAGAAAGAACCAATAGGTGAACAATTGATTGACTGAGATAGAGAGGGACGTAGATGATAGATATGAAGATGAGTGGATGGACAGATAATTAATAGGCAGAGATAGATGTTAGGGGGTAGGAAGTGACTAGATGATAGATAATAGGCAGGTAATAAATAGATGACAGATATTAGACAGCTAACAGATAAATGACAGATCTAAATGGATAGAGGATAGGTAAAGATAGGTATATATGGACAGATATTGATGATAAATAGAGATGACAGAGATGGATAGGTGCAGAGGACAGACAGCAGGACATTTATTAGGGAATTTGCTTATGCTGGACGCTCAGACACGCCCACTCTGCTGTCTGAAAGCTGCAGACCTAGGGGAGCCAGGGCTCCCATTTGAGTCCACAGGCCCAGAAGGCAACACTGGCGTCTGAGCTCCGAGCCAGGGGCAGTGCGCCCATCCTCTGACTTCCTGTTCTGTCCCTGCCGTGCCGGGACTGGGCCGCCTGGCCCTGCTGGCTCTCTCTACTCAGATGCAAGCTAATGCAAGCATGCCCCTGACACTCCCAGAAATGAAGCTTCAGCACCTAACTCTCCCTACTCCAGCCCAGTGGATAGCCCAAGGTTAACTGCCATCGCTGTGCTGCTCCACATCCTTGCAGACTGGTAGCTTCAAGTCCCTGCAACGCACAGTGGACCTGGTCGGGGCTTTTGACACAGGGGAAATAAATTCCCAACTTGTTAGACATCAGATACATCAAGTTCATGTTCCCCAACCCTGAAAATGAATTCTAAGGAACAACAATGGTTAAGAATAGGAAAACTTTGTTGAGAGAGAGAGAGCACTCCTCACAGTCAGGAGGTGACCTATAAGTAGGTTGTTATGGACCCCGCTTCACAGAAGAAGTTTTGTAAAACAAAATCACAAGGTGGGTATGATGCAGGTTAAAACTACAATCAACCATGGCCAGCGTGGTAGTGCATACCTGTAATCCCAACACTTGGGAGGCTGAGGCAGGGAGACTGCCATGAGTTCAAGGCCAGCCTAAGCTACACAGCAAAACCTTGTCTCAAGCGCTGCCCTGAGCTGAGGTTTGGGGGATGGGACTCCACACAGATTTTTGGAGGACACAACTCAGTGCCCCATGGGTGTCTTTGCACAGCATGTCTCTCAGGCATCAGTGCTGACTCAGTTCTGTCCACAGGCTTTGCAGCCCCGAGGCACCTGGTGTGCTGAGGGACACGCTGTGGCCCAGAGCCCATGCGGACTCAATGTACCTACATGCAGCTTTCCTCTTCAGTTCCTCCACTATACGTGGAGAAGTGGACTCCACACACTCCAGGGGAATCTGAGGTATACAGGATCACACCCCCACACCTGTCCTCTTTCTAGTTCAGGGGACCCGCGCTTCTGTTCCCAGGTGACGGACTGCTGCAAATGGCCTCACTGTGGGCTGTCTCCCCAGGCTGTGTCACCTTTCTTGAGATGCCTGTGTTGGTATTTGCAGTGGGTCCCTTCGGAGGCCATTAGGGCTATGTGGGGGGAGCAGTATGATGGCTTAGTGTCCTCATAACAACAGAAGACATAGACCTCTGCCTTCTGCGCATCTAGAGGGCCTGCAGCAGGCCTCCGCTCCGGTGTACCTTAAGTCACCCCAGCAGTTTTCCGAAGTCCGGTGCCCAGGCCTCAGAAACACACATCGCCCAGTGGGACAGAGAACAGCCCAGGATTACACACATTTATGACCAGCAGTTGGTCCACTACGCAAAGGTATCAAGAACCTGCAATGGGGAAACAACTATCCCTGCCATCAAGGATGCTGGGGGCTGGGGAGGTAGCTCAGCAGCATAAGTGCCTGCCTGGCAAGCGCAAGGACCCAAGTTTGATCCCTGATACCAGAATGAACGAACGAAAGAAAGAAAGAAAGAAAGAAAGAAAGAAAGAAAGAAAGAAAGAAAGAAAGAAAAAAGAAAGAAAGAGAGAGAGCAAGCAGGCAGGCAGGCAGGCAAGCTGGGAACAGGAATATCCACATCCTAAATGAAACCAGACTCACCTCATAGCATATACAAAAATCTCAAAATGGATTCAAGACTTAAATGAAAAATGAAACCTATAAATATACTTGGTGAAAACACTAACGCAAAAGCCTTGCAACATTGATTTGGGCAGCAGTCTTCTTATATGACACCAAAAGCCCAGACAACAAAAGCAAAAGTAGACCAATGGGATTCTGCCCAGCTGAAGAGCTTCTACACAGCAAGGAAATGGTGCGCACCAGGCACAGGCAGGCTGCAGAGTGAGAGGAAGCATTCATGATCCACACGCAGTGGTCCCCTCGCCCACGACCTTCAGTCCTTCCCTGGTTCTGGTCACAAACCAAAGTGGGCCAGAAGGGAACCATATCTGACTGGGTTCTCACCCACTTCTGCCTGCACCTGGTGCTATGGGGTGACTTCTTCAGCCAGAGTCCTGGGGAGAAGCAAGCTCATGAGCTGAGGTGCCACTGCATCTGGTGGAGGCTCAGGACCCAACACAGCTAAGGGATTCAACAATAAGAAAACACCTCCATTGAAAACAGGCAAAGGATGTGAGCACACATCTCTCAAAAGAAGACCTACTGGGGGCCAACAGCACACAAAATATGCTCAGACTGACAATGAGTAGTCAGTAGTACAGCACTTCCATCCCAAGCTTGAGGTCCTGAGTTTGATTCCCAGTACAAAACACACACACACATACACACACACACACACACACACACACACACACACACACACTGAAATAAATAAATAAAAATAGAACTACCATCTGACCCAGCAATCTCGCCAGAGACAGTGACACCAGTGTGTCAGAGATACCTGCTGCTGTGTTCACCACAGCACTAATCACAGTCTCCAAGAAAGAAAAGGACTAGAGTATCCACCAGGGGACAAGCAGATTATGGCCCAGATACAGAATGGAGTACTATGTGGCCTTGATAAAACAAAAGGAAATCTTGCCATTTTTAACAACGTGGATGAATCTGGAGAGAAGCAGGCTGAAGGAAACGTGGCTGACACAGGAGAATCCAGAAAAGCTACTTCTGTACAAGCAGTGAGAACAGCAGCCACGGGGCCGAGGAGGAAAGCAGGGCGACGCTGGTCAGAGGAAGCCACGTGCGGATGGGCGGGTGGGAGGAGAAGCTCACGCACTGCGTGCACAGCACAGCGCCCACAGCTGGCAGCAGGGGAAGACTGGCCTTTCACAACAGGGAAGGACATTGAAGGATGGAAGGAGGGACGGGAGAGAAGGGCATAAGAAAAGAATGCTGATGTGGTAGCGTGAGGTTCTGGGTAACGGCCACCTCCACAGAGGAACTCGAGTGCTGCGCTCCCCATGCAGGGGCTACCAACAGTAAAAATTAAACCAGGTGTGGTGGCATGTGCCTGTAACCCCAGCACTCAGGAAGCTGAAGCAGGAGGATCCCTGTGAGTCTGAGGTCAGCTTTGTCCACACAGCAAGACCCCATCTCAAAAAAATCAAAACCAAAAATTAACTAAAAATAACATAGCATTAATGTACTTGAAAGTTGCTGAGTGTCATGGTTTGGGGCTTTTGCAAGGAGAACAATATAATACAGGTCATATTTTATGCTGAATCACCCAAAGAATTATACACAAGGAGTGCAGGAAGTCTGTCCACACACTGAAGACCCAAGAATCCAGCTGAGGGCTTGGATCCTGATAGCCTGCATGAGTCCAGCTGAAGCCCATCACAGCCGCCTCCCATAAGTCCAACTGGAGACCTAGAATCCACTAAGTCTCATGCAGGCCCACTTCACAGATCTGCCCTGGGAGGGCCTCACGGTGAGTGGTGGAAGCTAGGAAGTGTGTACCTGCGGAATGGGGGGTCTGTGCCAGCAGGCTGAGGGATCAGAACTGGAGCCAGGAAGCAACGCTCAAGGTCAGCACCAGAGCTCCCCCAAAGGTCCCACAGCCGTCCTCAGCAACAGTGCGATCCCGAGCTCCTCCAGGGATGAGGGAAGCCGAGCTCCCATCAGGAAAGCCAATGCGACAAGCACCTCCCTCCATGAGGCTGTGCGGTGCACCACCTTCCCCTCTGGAGCCAGGAGGCAGTGCTCGAGATGAGGACCAGAGCTCCTCCAAATGAGGGGACAAGGTCCTGAGCTCCTTCTCCAACCAAAACAGCCAGGCTCACTGGAAGAGCCAGCAGTGACAAGGCCTCCGACAGAACTGCCCAAGGGAACCAGCAGCTTCCGGCAGCTTCCGTGGCTTCTCCCAACAGCACCCCCAGCAGCATCCCGACGGCTTCTTCCCCTACCTCTTAAGCTGCTGGCAACAACCAAGCACGCCTCCCACACCTGGCTCAACTCATCTGGGTCTAACAAGTTGACTGCCAGCTAGAAACTCCCTATGCTGGGCACGCATTTTAAGCATTCTCACCACAGAGTGTTAGCTATATTAATCAGCCCATAATGCATGCATATGTCATGTACAACCTATACAGGATTTGTCAATTAAAATAGTAAATTTTTTTAAAGCCTGCTGTCCGGGTCTCCATCTTAGAGCCCTGTTCCTTCTATACTCTGATTAAATGACATGGAGTAGACCTGGCATCCTGAGTCTAAAGGTTTCCAGGGAGATGGATTCTCTGTGGCAGCCAGGGCCAAGAGCCACCGGGAGGAAAGATGGAAGGTTTGACATCTGAGTCTCAGGACTTGGGTGGAAGTTGCTACCATCATGGGACTCCAGCAATGGGAAGCTGGGCCTGGACCTGAACCCGGACCCAGCACCAGCCCCAGCCCAGCACCAGCCCCAGCCCCAGCCCC
>PVJA010020743.1:7629-36625 GCA_004027025.1 Myocastor coypus | reverse complement strand
GGTGACTCTCCTTAGACGCACTGCAGTTCATTCATCCCTTTCCTCTGAGGTCCCATAATCTCCTTGACCAGGAAATTTGGGACACCTCTGAGTTATAGGATATTGTAGCACAGGTTCTCTTATATCCTAGGTCTTTATTGACCTTGAAGGGCTAGGGCCAAAATATTGGCTATCCTTATAGCCCTTCTTTTTCTCCAGTGGTCGGTCTGTTAACTTACATTCTCAACCCTCCAGCAGAAAAGCTTTGTGATACTATTACTCGATAACATAGGTACTGGGATTATCATCACTGGCTTTCTGAATATCAAATATCTTTGACTTAGCTTGGAAATGATATTTTCTGACCATCATTGATATTCTAATAACTTTCCGTACAATGTGATATAAGCAGTTACACAATTTTGACACAGATATTTGGAAATTCAAGGAAATACAAAATTGTAGCCTGTCAAGAATATGGTTTTTGGCCCAGTCTCTTATTTTCAAGTACTACTCTTGAGAGAATGACACTAACTGAGTTTACACCAGGAGCAGTACATATCAAAAAGACAAGAGTGACATGTATTCCAAACATAATTTTAGTGTTACATTGTGCTATAATCAATATGCTGAAAGATTTTGTTTTAATAACTGATTTAACATTTAACATTATGTGCCGTGGTGTAGTTTTCTTTACATATACGCATGTGTGTGTGCTTAGCATATGTATATATGCTTTAGATGTACATGTTCTCACTTTACATGTATGCATTTGACCAATGTACTAAATTTCTTGATTTCTTGGAAATAGGTTTGCTTTCTTGGAATAGAATTTAAAGTTTTCAACAAGATTCTGAACTTATCAACCATTATTCAAATGTTTTTTGTCCCTTCTCTTTTGTTGAATTTTATTTTATTTTAAAGAGTATAAACAACAAAAGCATAAACATACCAAAAACAAAGATGGAAACAGAGCAACATACATCTCTCTCTCACTATATATATATATATACACATATATATATATACATATATATGTATATACATATATGTATACATGTATATACATATATATGTATATATATGTATATATATAGTATATATATAGTATATGTATATGTATATATATGTATATATATAGTATCAAATTTCAAAGCAAGAATAGGAAAGTAACAATGGTTGTTATTACATATTTTTGCTGAATGTGTTGCTCAGATTGACAGATATATGTACGCAATATTGGACAAATAATTGAACATTAACACTTTCAGTAAAACTTATTTTTTCTTTCCCTTTTTGATTTTTAAAAAATGTATTCTAAGGAGGGTATAATCATAATTGATAAGACAGTAGAAATGGTATGTATTTAAAAGAACAAGATGAGAGGAATTCAATTGTGGTTTTCGTATTGCACATTGCTGTCTTTGATGCAGTTGCTCAGATTATACATATTGCCATATAGAGTTAGTCAAAGTGAACATTTTACACATTAACTGCTATTTGCAAAGAATTGATGGAATTAGTAGTGTGTCTCCCTCGTGTCATACCCTCAAAGCATGAATAAAATCTGAAAGGTATAATAGATATAGTAAATTGGAAAGAAAGTGGACATGAGGAACAGTGAAGATGAGGGTAAAAAAGAATGAGAAAAAGGAAGGGGGAAAATCAGGTAGTGTGTATACAGAGTAGCTGACACAATTGTACTACGGTCCCTTCTCTTTTAGAAATTACGGTTACTCACATAATTAGATCGTTTGAAATTGTCTTATATTTCACTGATGCTTTGTTCATTTTGTCAGCATTTTTTTCATTGTCTTTCATTCTGGATCATTTTTGTGACCATGTCTTCAAGTTTAGTCATGTTTATTTATTTATTTTTTTTTCTGATAGGTCATCTGCCATTATTCCTAGTATTTTTTATGAAGTGCACATTATAATTTCTACTTCTAGAAAATCAAATTTTATCTTTTTTATATTTTGTTACTTAAGATGCTCAATCTTTTCTCTATGTTTTGAACATACCAAATCCGATTATAACACTGGCTTTAATACCATCCGTGTCATATCTAAGTTCACGTTTTTTCTCATTTGTGGGCTACATTTGCCTTTGTTGCATCCTTGATAACTTTTTGTCAATGCCATGCTAAGTATCGAATTTCTAAAAATATTTTTGAATTTTATACTTGAATTGGGTTATTTGAATCTAGGTTAGTCCTATCGGGTCCTGTCTTGGATCTTTGCTAGGAGAAACGAGAACCGTGTTTGTCACCATGCAACGCTTCTCTTTGTGTTTTAACTGATATCAATGCATGATGAGGTTTTCCGTTTTGTTTATTGAGGATGAGTATGATGCTTGCTATGTACTGTTGTCCCCTTGATCTTGAGAGTGATTTCCTTCCTGGCCTTAGGCGGTTTCCTCCTTTGAGTTTACTCTTCAGTGTTTAGGGCCTACCTTGGTAGAAGAACCATCTGCATTTTCTGCCTGTGTTTCTCCCTCTTGAAGATTCTGCCTGCAGACACTAGGTATCTTGGCTCCCTTGGAAGCTCCCTTGGCTCCCAAGTGGAGAGACTTCCCAGCTGAGTCTCTTCACTTTGGAGAGGCAACAAGGCTCTGTTTAGCTGTTCTTTTGTATCCCAATCTGGACATATTCTTGGATAAATACCCTGGGTCATTCGTAGGTAAAACTCACCCCCTTTGCGTTAGGGTTTCCAGAGATCACTTACCTGGAACTCTAATGTGTTGACAACTATGGTTTTACATATTCTTTGTTTGGTATTGTAGTTGTTTCATACAGGTAAAGAAATTTGGTTTGTGTTATTGCATCTTGGCTAGAAACCTTACTTTTCTTCTTATTGTTTTAATCCTAAGAACTTGTTTGTGTTCACTAAGCAGCCTTTATGTAATTATAATTACTGTTGGTATTTACTTAAGTCTGCTTCCCTCTTCAGTTATTAAGTTAAAAGCACAAGGCCTGTGTCCTTTGTCTCTATAGGCTAAATGCTGAGGTAGTGCCTAATGGAAGAGTTCAATCCATACTTGTTGAATGAAGCCAAGTGAAACCACACACATATGTGTTAGTGCATGCATCCATGAATATACACATGTGCATATATCTTACTTGGAATTTGCTGTTCTCTAATTCCTCTGTTTGTGCTGCCAAGTTGCTTTCTGCAGCAAAAAGGGTTGATTAGGTTTTTATCTCAACAAAATGAGCAACAAGATTGATGCTTAGAAAGTAAAGGTGTTACCTACTCCATCTTTACTCACACTGAATATTAATAAGTATGCAAGGATGGCTGTTGAATATTAAAGACGAAGCACCAGTTCCAAGGCCAAGAAAGAAAGAAAAAGTCATAACAAATGTTAGTTAAATATATCTTGCATAATTTTTAATAATCTCATCGTAAAAATAAAATTGCATTTTCACACAATAATAAATGCATGGAAATACATATCTGTGAGTACTGCACTTAGCAACTTTTCCAGCCTAGCTATGTTTGCTCCTCCCAGCTTTCTTCAGGGAATAAGGCCTGGGAGAGAATAGATCTGTCTCCATTGAGCATGAAATTAGTGACCTTAGCCCTGACCTTTAATCTGCTTAAGCAGTGAGATAGAGGCATTTCTCTGAGACACTGGAGAGGACACAAACCATTAAAGGTAACAGTGGCTGAACTCATTCCATTACTTTTAATAACATTATATCTGTGTTTGTCTGCTTGATGTAATGATAACCTAGTGAAGGAGAATTAATTCCACATATTATCTACATAGAGGATAATGAGGAAAATCGGTTCCCTCTAAGGAAGTTTCATTAAATTTGGGTATAAGCCAATGTACTTTAGATTGGTCCCTGGCTCTTGGATGACTTTCAAGCCTTGGGGCTCCGAGGGAAAGAGCAAGACCATATTTGACTCCCAGGAAAGCAGACACAGAAGGTTTCGGCGGATGCCTGTCCCTGAAATTCCCTTTCCTTCTGGAAAAGCAAACTGCTCGTTTGTTGACCATCAGGTGCAAAACATTTTTTCCCCCTATATCCTAGCAATGCATGTGCTGAGATGGCTTTAATTCCTATGATTTATGCCTGAATTATTTGATAAGTGCATCTGGCTGCTCTTTGAGGTATTTCAAACAATAAAAAATAACAAGGCAGTAAGTGTGAATTGCTAAATACTCAAGGTCAACAAAGAACAATATTTTGCATTTCTTTAGGGGAGGTTAAAGCCAAGTCTTCTAAGTTAATTACCAGCTTTGAAAGTCTTTCTTGGTTAAAGTCATACCGAGACACTGACATTATTTATATTAGTAAATCTTTCAGCAACATTTAGAACATACAATTTTTGTGCAGGTTACAATGTAATCCATTTGAAAGGATTTCTTTTTTTGTAACAGCGAGCAGTTCGGTTCTCAAAAGCAAGAAAGTGCATTCACTAAAGTATGCTCACTTTAAATTGAAAAGAAACTTACCTCAAAAATGTATTATATTTGGTGCAATACACCTAAATAAATATGTTTAAAAAATTCCTAGCAATCCTTAGTTTTAAAATTCTTTGTATGCATGCATAGAATCCTTTTGTACTATTAAATTAATAATTCCCACTAAATGAGTGTCTTAGTTACTTTTTACTCCTTGCTGGGACAAATACCCAACACTAAAAATGAAGGAAGGAAAGGTTATCTAACTCACAGTTACTGGAAGTTTCAGTCTTTATTCGGCTGGCCCAAAGCTGAGTGGAACAGGGCAGAGAGCATCCAGGTCATGGTGGTGGAATAGCCAACAATCTCAACGGAGGCAGACCAACCAGAGCACCAGAGAGCGACAGCACTAGTCTGTCTCTGTCTCTGTATTACATTCAGGCTGTCTGCCTCAGCCTATCCACTTTAGGCCACACCCATAACCCCAGCCTTACTCAGACTGATAACCCCATCAGTACTAACACACATAATCCCAGTGGATCATTAGTCAAGTCTCAAACTCTAGACATCCCCACCTCATGACTGCATGAGGCTTTGGGGGAACAACTAGACACAAACAATAACAATAAGGAAAGGCAACTCTAAGTTAACAATATTGAATTATAGAATTTATTTTAATGGTTGGTGTGATCTTAAGTTTTGTGTGCTCCCTGAAGTGCTATGTTGAGACCCTAACCTCCAAGGTTACTGTCTGAGCTGAGGCTCTTGGGAATGGGGTTGGTGCTATTGTAAGAGGAACCAGAGAGCCACCTTGCTCCCAGCCCTTCGCAGGACTGGCTAGAAGACTCTGTGGATGAGAAAGTTCATAGCTCTCATTAATTAGACAGTGAACCTACCACAGGTTGACCTTAGATATCCTAGCCTTAAAAACCGAGAGGAATAAATTTCTATACTGTACAAGTGATCTAGTGTATGGTTATTTTAAAAGAAGTGGTAATGTAGTTTATTGCTTTCAAGCTACTACCAATAATGAGATACTTCTATGTGAGCATAAATCTTAGTTAGAATTTACACATTAAAACAATAAGATAAATGATGGAGTTGGAGTTAAAAGACCATGCTGTTAGGTTGGATATTTTAGTAAATTATATTCAAACAACTGAATGCATATTTCAGTACCTTTTTAGTTTAATTAAGAAAGGTTATTCGTATTATTTCCAAGGATTCTTCAATACTACTTACTCTCAACTTTTCCCCCTTATATTTGGCTGCAAGATTAATTTATTCAACCTCTTAAGAAGAACATCCTAATCAAAGATAACCTCCATCTTTCACCTTGTCTGAATTTCTTCAAATGCCAAATTGGTGGAGCCTGTATAAACAGACTTGCTGTATTTATAATTCCAGAATAAATAACGCAGCAATGGAATGCAAGTTTCTTTGGAGGCTTAAATTATTCAGAAAATGAGTAATTGAGCTAATCCCATATGTAGATTTTTCAATTTACAATTATTATATGCTTAATCGTTTATGATTATTTGGTATCAGGAACAATTTGCAAATGGGACTTCAGCAAAATGAAACACATATAGAATATGACATAATATGACTAGAAAAATATTTTGACCTAGTAACTGTTTTTTTTTTTTTTTTCCAAGTTGTGCTTGATGGCGATTAGCTCTCAGGTAGGAATACAATGACAGGAGGCAGAGAGAAGTTAGAACAAACAAAATATTAACTAATTTTACATACGCTTTGGTTAAGAACAATACAAAAAGAGATACCATCATTTTGGAGAACTGTCTTTTGGTTTTGAACATTTTAGTGTCTCTACTTTTTAGGTTATAGTAATTGTAGATAAGTCAGGGTTGTAGCTCAGCAACCTATGTGCCTGGTGAGCACAAGGTCCTGAGTTCAATCCCTGGTGTAGATGCGGATGAACTAACAAGAAAAAATCATTTGTTCTGTGTTATTCAGTGTATAGTGTTAGGCTCAACTTTCCTTTACAAGCATAATCAATATCATGCTTAAGAGGTGCTATGCGGGTAGAGGTAGTTCTTCCTTTTCCATATAATTTACTCTGGGCTTTCAGTCTATATCATGGGGTTATGTATCCATGGATACTTAGGAGGAAGCAGAGGCTCGTGTTCATTCCTATTCACTGACAAGATGCAGACCATCACTCTGAGCAGCCATGTACTTCTCCAAGAAAAAGCCCAAGGAGAGAATCTAGTTGGCGGTGGTAATGGTAGAAGGGAAAGGATGAAGTTATTGAACACTTCCCATTAATTTAATCAATGCATACTTATTAACAGCTATGATGTGCCCTGTACCTCTAGTCTCTGGGTATAAGCAAGGTTCACGTTCTTATGAGGATAAACAGGAACCATAAGAGAGTAGGTATGCTTATCATATACTTCAGCTGGTGATAAATAATTTAGGGAACAAAGATGGCTGGAGTGGCTAAGGATGAGTTTTCAGGTAGAGCAATTCAAGAAGACCTCCTAGTGTAAAATTCACTTTGTTTGCATAGTAAGGAAAGAAACAATGAAGTGACCTTGGAGACAAAGTTTTCATGCAGAAGTAAAAGCCATGCTCTTGAAGATACTGAGGGGAGTGTGCTTGGTTTCCAGAAGAATAACAATAGTACCAGTATGATTAGAGAAATGAACGAGAAGACAGGAGGTCAAAGAAACCAGGAAAGAGGATAGTAGGGCCCGATCACAGATCTCTTGGTTACCCAGAGGACTTTGACTTTCGGAGCAGAAGCATGACAATCTGCAATTAACTTTTAATAGCATTTCCTTGTCTCTTGTGTAGAGAATCAAGCCAAATTGGAAGCAGAGGAGATATTTGCCAGGCCTTGCAATAACCTAGAATAGATAGCACTAGGTTGATAGAGTTCGCAGCTGTGAGAAGTAGGGTTCTGAAGTAAAATGCAACAAGATTTGCTGATGGATTGTGTGAGGTGAAGAGAGAGGCTAAGGATGTAGTTCAAGACGGTTTGGCTTGTACACTTCAGGTGGGGTTGGAGCTTCCCTGATAAGGAAAAAAAAAATATGGTGAGGAATTTGGATCAAAGGTATTTAAAGGTTGTTTATCAGGTAGCCCAAAGACATCAAAGCAGAATAAAAGAAATGAACCTGGAGTCCAAGAGATATATTCTGGCTGAAAATGAGAGAATACTTTCAACATATCAAAATTTATTTAAAGTTATGGATGAGCTCATGGGTAGTGAGTGAAGACAGAGGAAGGTTCCAGAGGTGAGACCCCGCCCCTCTAATGGGAGAAGGTCAGGAATAGGAAGGTGAGCCGGACATAGGAAGGACAAGTGCTAGCGAAGTAATGGATCATTTTAAATGAATGATGATCATGAAACTCAATAAAACACCTCAAGAAAGGACGAGTAATTGATAAAGTTCTGCCTTCTAGGAGCTATGAATGCAACCTATAGGACAGTGTCCATATTTCTTTTAGGAGTATCCTACACTTAGGAGTCTCTTAAAAAGTTGGCTAGGCAAAGGACCAGGTTGGAATCGAGCCTCGAGTGTAGTGTCCAAGGCATGTAAGATGTAGTCTTTAATGTATTCTTGCCCCATCTTCCTGCAGAGGTATGCGGGACTCTCAGTCATTTTCACCAATCCACATGTCTTGTCTGCCTCTAATTTTGTTATGGAGAGTTACCCTCTCTCTGTCATACAAATTGAAGGGGTGACATCTTCATCACAGGATCCTATGCTGATGACTGAGGTCCAGTCACTGTTCCTACTACTCAAGCTCGAGGAAAAATGTGTTCACTTCTGGATGCAGTAGGAAGGGAACCTTCAAGAAAGAGGAAAGCCTTATTGGGATTCTTAGGTCTGAATAAAACTCTAGACCATGTAGAGAGGAATCAGGGGTAGGACTCTTCACAGAGGCAGTCTTCCGGGATGTGACACTGCATAAGGTATTTAGTTTTTATTTACAATTCAACTTTTTTGAGGTTAAACTTTTATATTTGTTCCAGTGCAGTTAAGGAGAGATTGTTGATACATCTTGTTTTTAATTGTTTAGGAGTCTCAAGAGAAGTTGAACCAATAGAACACACCTAGAAAGAAATTTATTTTAAGATATTCATGCAAGGAGGGAGGCTGAACAAGCCAACCTGCTGTTTGCAAGCAGGGAGCCAGGAAAGCCGAAAGTGTAGTTCTGAAGCCAGGGAGCTAGTGGGCGAATGCTGTGGGCTCCAGTCCAGATCTGAAAGCCTGAGCACCAGGAGATCAGTGTCACGACTCAGCGCAAGCCATCAGGCAGACAGTGGATTCAGCCTTGCTCTGAGTTCACTCCTCCATCCTCTGTGTGCTTTTCAGATCCTGACTGAGCTGCATGATGCCTACCTGTGTTGGGCAGGACCACCTAATGTATTGAGTTCATGACCCCAAGAGCTGAAGGTAATCTTTCTCAGGCACCCTTACTGAGAGAGCAAGAAAAAAACTTAACTGGATAGTTACGTATCTTATTATTTAGTTGACTTGACACACAAACTAAAGTATTAGGTAAGTGTAGCAGTAACCTTCTTTTAAGGAGGGATGCAGTTCTTTTCATTGTTTGTTACCCATGAGAATCCACACAGTGCTCTGGAATTTGAGTTCCTTATGCTGTAATACAGCTACGTGAACAAATTTCTTACAGGTATCTTCTGTGGTTGAAATAAAGTATTATGAGTGACTGACAGCAATCTGTGAAGTATACAGATAGATCGCATACAGATAGATCGCAGATGTCATTATTCAATTTCATCAAACACAAGGTGCCAGGGGAACAGAAGGAGGGACCAAAACAATAAACTTTTTTTGGGGGTCTTTCCTTGCACTTCAAATTTGGCTGAAGAACCTTTTGTATGTTAATATAACAGCTTTGGAAACGTTTCAGCCTTATTGTTTATGTCAGACCTTTGTATCCTTTTAAGAAGCACACTCTTCTATCCAGCTCAGCCTCCAGCTGTCCTGAAGGAATGCAAAACAGTGATAGGACCCTAGAGCTATTCTTGGTTGACCCAACACTACAAAAATAAAATCACCCACTTCTCTTATTTTTCATTTCCTGCAAGGCATGAAAGCTGATAAGTTCTGGCTCTTTGCTATTGTAAGAGTGAAACTGCATAGTCTCTTTAGCCAACAACAGAACCAGTAGATTCTGGAGCTGGCAAGATAGCTCAGTGGACTCCTGCTTAGGCAAGTGCAGGGACTGAGTTTCATTCCTGGAACCACAAGAACTAGAGAGCCTGAAAACAAGAGGACCACCATGAGTCCAACCTTTGTGGTGAGACCCCATATCAAATACATAAAACTAATATATGTGCATATTTCTTTTTTTTTTTTAAATCAGTGATTCTATCTCCAAAAGTGAACACTTGGAAGTTAAAACTCTCCATTCAGCAAATACTCTCTGTGGGGAGATTTTCAGGGTGATACCTGTCCACCTGACCTCTCTCATCCTGCACAAGGATTTTCACCTTGGTTTGTAGCAGAGGTAGATATGCAAGCTGCTATTCATACTGCTTACTTGGCTTTTAAATGTATCTAGGGAAGTCTATATCATAACTCAAAAACTGAATGTTAACTCAGCTAGGAGCGTCACTAAGCTATGATTAATCTCTGAGGTGGTTACAAATGGCAACTCTTCCCACATTCTGCATAACCACTAACTTTACAAGTATATCAGGGGGTCAGTATCCAAAGAACATTTTATTTCAACTGCTCATTTTACATATTTTTGCCTTATACAGTGAGTAACAAACTTTGTTTTAAAGTGGGATATTTCCAAAAGCCTAGTGTAGCCTGTTAGCAATGAATGGGATCATTGCGGATTAGATTTGTCAGTCAGGGCGAGGAGCTGATAGCCTTGCGGGAAGGCAGAGTTCTTCTCTGCACGTACTACACTTACCTACTGGCTTTGGCTCCATTCAAGGGTTTTGCAATAAACCAGGGGCCTCTTTCTACTAGATTCTCTTCAAGAGCCTTCTCTTGTCCCTTTCTTCCAACGCACGGCACTCCTGTGTGCTTACGTCATTACAAATAACGACTCCAGTCATTTGAATTGTGGCCTAAGTCCACTAGTCAAGGCCACAAGGGAAGGGTATGATGTTGGAGAAGGGGAATGAATAGGTCACGTGTGGCCTGTGGCTTACCGAGGTGAACTGTCCTCACCTGGAGTGGGGGAGCGCTTCTCAGAGGCCAGAGTGCATAAGTCTCCTTGGAGGGGTGCGGTCTGTTAACCTCCGTGCTGATTGCCACTCAATGGGGCTAGGGTGAGACCTGAGATTCTACATTTCAAATAAGTACTGGTGACACTGAGGCTGCTGGGAAGGGGGCCACACATTGCGTACCAACGAATTAGAGAATTGATTGGTCTGGGAGGCTTTTAAACATTTCAATTAGACCCAGACTCCTGTAATAATCCAGGGCCTACTCTGATGTATAACAAAGAAATATTGTCTTTTAACAGCATTTTCCTGGCCTGTCCCCTGAGATCTAGCATAAAAATGATTTCACTCTGTGTATCAAATATTCTTTGCAAAACATATTGCTATGAAAATCAGTTAAGCATTTGTGAGCAAATAGAATGAGTAAAGTAGTATAATTGTCTAAAGAGCGTGATATACGAGAAATGCACCAGAGCTATCTGGGTGCACAGGATTTCGTAGCCTCTTTCATCCATCAAAGGCTTTCCTCTATAGATGGCAGCCAGGAGGTTATCTTTATCGTAAACACTATGCAGAGCTTTTTGGATCCTTTCTCCGGGACAGGTTGCCTCCATTGACTATGTTATCAATCAGGGCATAAACCACAGCCTTAATGTTATCTGAAACTCAGAAGTTCACCCTGGCACACTAATAGCTGGGGAATTATGAGTCGTGGGATGGCTTTAACATAGAGAGCATTGTGCTGTGAAGATTACGGAATCTTATTAGAAAAGGCTCTGCCCCAGATTTGTAGCAGTTAAAATCAGAGCATTTCCTTCAGATACCTTAGGGAAGATGAAAAATGTTGGAACCTGTTTCTATTTACTCATATGCACTCCCAGGATGCAGAGCCAGCAGCAGGAGCTGTAGCGGGCCTCACTTATTAGTATGAATTTCCCCTTTGGGGCATTATTTAAAAAATATTTGTACATATTTCAAATCCCTCAATCTGGTTTGTGGCAAATGGTTGCTTAAGCAGCTTCTTAATTATTTCGTTCAAGTTTTTGCAGACGGGCTGTTGCAGAGATTTGGCATAAAGCTTAGGTTTTTTTTTTTTTTTTGAACCTTTAACTACCTCCTCCATAGATTTCAGGAAGAGAGAGAAAAGCCGAGGGGTGTTAAATTATGACTCTCTTTGTGCAGCACACACAAATAGAATTGATTGTGGACTTTAGTACAGGAAAGAAATACTTGCACAGCTGTATGGTAATAATTTTTATGTGTGTTAAAATTATGTTCTTATTGTATTGTCATAATATTCCAGAGTGAAGGTTTGGAAGAATGACATGGATATAATAATAGTAAATGGAGCCACTCTGCAGATCTCAGGTAATAAATTATCCCCTGAACTGGTAAATTAAATGTAAGCAAAATCATTTACCGTCAAAGGTGGATAAATAGAAACAAATCAAAGCAAGCATTATTTTGTAGTAATATTGGGAAGAATCATTCACTAGAAGAGACAAATGAGTTCAGAGCTTGACTTGGACCTATACAAGTTTGACTGGCAGATTTATGTTCAGTCTTTGTTCCTGTCCTCTTGCTTGAACTATCACAGGCAAGCTGGAAAGATGAGCATGAGGTGTGGAGGTGTTCTAGCTCACGGGACTTAGGGATTGAGGAGCCTGAGAATCTCAACCACTCTGAATTGTCCTACAGGCTAGTTCTTTCTTGTGGTCTTGCTGAAGACAAGATAGCACCCTACTGTAATTGGTGGTTGATTCGAAGCTGCTGGGCTTGACACCTAGAAACAACTCTGATTCTGTTTCCCTGCTTTTCTTGTTATCTGACAGCTTCATTTCATCATCTATGTATGTGTAACATTTATATATAACTTAAAATATATAATCTACACAGAAAATTTTTCTTATACACAGGAAAGAGCAGGTGGTAAGGCTAATACTAAAATTATACAGGAAATAACCAATTAGAAAGTACACTAAAGATGAATTTCATTTACATTCTATATTTTGATAGATAAAACCATTTGAGTAGACACCTGAGAAGTTGGGAAGAAATCTGAATTGTGGGTGATTATAACAGTAGTATTTAGATTCTTGTGAATGTGATTAGGTCTAATGGTCCTCTCGAAAGACTAAGAGTTCTTTCTGGTAAATTAAATTGTCTGGAGATGAAAAGGTAAGATGGCATACATGTACATATATGTGTATGTATACGTATAAACAAATATAGGGGCCTCTTGAAAATTATTTTGCTGAGAATGCTAGCTTAGAGGATCCCTGTTCTTTAGTTTGGGGATAAAAGAATCACAAAAAAGACAAAGGAAAGTACCAAATTTTCACCCTACAAGATGATTGCAGGGATATCCCTTTGTCAATGAAAGGAGTGAATGCACGAATAATTTCAGTAACCTTAATCCATAGACATCAGCCCTTGTCTGGGCATCGCACAGACACTTGAAGGAGAGTGTTCACTCACGTTCCTGCTCCAGGAATGAACTGAAATCTGCTACCCTAAGCAATGGGCAGATCATTCCTCTAGGCCCACTAAGAGATATTGATTTAACCTAAGCAAACCATGTCCTCAGATAGCCAACTACCTGGATGAAAGCTTAATATAACAAAACACATAAAGCAGAGAAGAGCTTGGAAGTTCCATAGAACAAATAGTTTATTTCTACAAAGAAACAATCTGAGGAAGAGTTTAATTCCCCAAAGTTACAGAGCTGATGAGGGGCAAAGCAGAGGGGAGAATCCAGTCAGTCTGAACGCAGAGTTTGTGTCCTTCATCCTAGGCAGCTGCTGCCTCTCTGGAAGAGCTGAGTCCTAAGGGAGTTTCTTTCAAATTTGTTTTAAATCTCTGTCTTTCCTTCATTTCACAAATAATAATTGGCTGTCTCTATGTGCAGTTCTTTCTACCAGGAAGGTTTCAGGAGCCAGGCATGAATCAGCAAGCTACCCAGAAGTTTTAAACTCTGCATTATGAAAGGGATTAGGAAGCAAAATGAACTATCAAAATATATTACAGAGGTGGTGTGAGGTAAAAACTGGGTCAAGAGCAAGGGAAGGTCTCCTTGAGGGAGTGGAATCTGAGCAGAGCAAAAGCAGCAGGGGAAACGCAATGCAAATCTCTTGTGTCAGACAGCCATGTGGCGCCTGGGCCAGCCAGAAGGAGGACCAAGGTAGCTGCGGGAAGGTGAGGCTCAGAGGCCAAGGGAAGTGTTGACCAGCACAGCTCGCAAGGCCTCAGTATGTGGAGCTTATTCGGAAGAACGGTGAGCTCCCAACACTGCTTCATATACATTTTGTTTCCTTCAATCTAACAAATGCTTTATTAGGAGAGGAAAAAAAACTAGAAAGTGTGTCAGAACCTAATTTTCCTTTAGAATTTCAACTGGAGCTTTTCAGATGATCTAAGGCAAGGAGCTTTCCAGAGAAGGCAGGGATCAACATCTTTTCAAACCAAGGTGCTAAGCTCACACTTCCTATGATCTTGACCTCCAGGAAGGACTGACCTCTTTTCTAAAGCAGCAAGACGGGGGCTGGTGCTTGTTCCAAATATCAGATGAGCCGTGCCCTGCCCAGGAAGTCTCTGCCACCTATTCACTGGGACCCTATAGGTTGCCTCTATCTGTATCGCAGCTTTAAAGTCTCCTTCGCTTTAAGCCAGATGGTGCTCTTGTATTTTCACTTGGTCGACAGCATCATTTAGTCAATGCCTGCATAAAAGGATTCTCCAATTCATGAAGTTTCACTTTCCAAGTTTATGCATCAGAAAACAGGATGACCTTGGGCTTGCTCTTTCTTTCCATGCACAAACTCACATTCCTTGAGTGCCTGAATCTGTGCTTCTGGTTTTTGCTAGTTTTCCTAGCAGTGAGGCAATAACTGCCGCCTATGTTGTCAATCAAGCCCACAATGGCACTAAATATCTGGCCTCTGAGTCCCAGGTAAATGGGACCATGCCCCTCACAAGAGAGGCAAAAGCAGAGAATTTCCTTCTCTTTCTTCTGGGTGCAGTTTATAAAGAGGCACATTTTTGTCATGTTAGAGTGACAAAAGAAAAAATCCTGTATAGGGTGAGGCAGGAAGAGCTTCAAGGATAAGCAGAGCTCTGCTATGGAAGGGGGTCGCCTGAGTATGACCTCCAAGGCAGGTGGTGGCTGCCTGGCTCTTTGCGGAAAGGCTGTGAAGGGCACTGCCTCGGGCTGTCATTAGGAGGGTACTGCAGCTGCTCCATGGCATTATTGAGAGTTCATGAGAGGAACAAAAAGCAGTAGGTGACAGCACCTTTGTTTCCAAGCTTTCCAGAACATCAGGGCATTATTCTCCCTTGCCTCTGTCTCTTGTTCTTATAAAAGTTGAGAAATAGAAGCGGTCGACTGGAAAACAGAACAGAACCACCAAGGTCAGGTCCCCTGCAGTGGCCTCAGCCCTGCTCTGTGAGAGAGCTGGGCCAGAGATGGCAGTCCTGGGTGTGGGATGGAGGCTGCAGGAAAAGCCAGGGCAGAGCCAGTGCAGAGGGCAGGCGATCACCAATGAACCTCGACCTTTCCAGCCGAAGCATAAAACCAAGAAGCTGAGCAGATAAGAGCAATCCCAGAGATAGGAATCTAAGCTTCTTGGGAGCAAGGACTATATCTTATGTCTCGGTGAATTCCCAGAGCCTCTGTTCACAGACACACAATGCCTTCTTAACTACCGAAGAGCAAAATTGACATTTCCTTTTGGAGGGAGCCACCAAGTGAGGACAGAGGCCAAGGAGGGACACTCACCAAGATGTGCACTTGGGAGCAGGGCGAAGGGATTTTCTCTGAGTCTGGGGAGGCCGGGAAGACCTCACTTTTCTCTGGGCTGGAGAAATTAGCCAGTCAGAAAGAGCTATCCAGGAGGATACTAAAGACTACAATGAACATTGTATTTTCCTCAGAAATACCCTATTTTGGAAGACTTGGCCATCTTCATTGCTGGTTATTGAAGTTCCAACCCTGGGTTACAACATTTCAAAGGATGCAATAGGTGGGCACTCTGGGATAAGCTCACCACCCGGTCTCTGTCAAGGTCAATCATTGAGTGTTTCACAATCAGCCCTCATGAAGGAGGATTTATCATAAAAAGGAAGAAAAAAGCACTGTTAAGCAAAACCTAAGGGCTCATAAATGTCTTGATCAATACCATTCAAAGAAGGTCAGATCTTTCTTTTGAAGATTCACTCTCTAAGTGGCATATGAAGTTCTGGATTTTGTTGAGCTGGATCTGATTTATCTAATCCAGTATCTACTGGGTTTGGGAGAGCAGAGAAGTGCGTAAGCGGAGCTAATACACACTGAAAAATGTTACTGTGGTGAGTGTCTTAGGCTGGACTGTTGTTTGGATGGTAGAGATCACGGGGCTGCAAGTTCACTCACACAATTCTGAGTGACCCACGCACAGACAGGGAAACTGCCTCACTTCTTCCTGCGGCTGTATCTGGAGGCAGATTAAGTCTCATTAAAAAAAAAAAAAAAATCTGTCACTGATTTAACCATCACTAGCCAAGCTAAAGCGAAGTACTTCCCTTTACTGTGAACCATTTCTTCAGCTGTCTTCTTTTTTCGCTTTGCTCAAAAGGGTATGGAGGAATGAAAGGTGTACCTTATTTATTTATTTGCTGGTACCAGGGATCGAACTCAGGACCTTGTGCTTGCAAAGCAGATGTGGATGCTGCCCAGCTGTCTTGCTGGCCCTCCCTTAATAAATGAAGGCTAACCAGGGTTTGTAGCAGTTGAGAAAATCTAGCATTTCCTACTTGAAAGTAAAATACTTCTGTTTTCTGTTCTGACCAGCAAAACCAAAAAGTCAAACAGCATTGTCTCATTTATAAAATGAGCGAGCCCCACTTACAGAACCTGGAAGGTTGGGGTTTCTAGTTGGATGGGTTCTTTCTTCTATTGCTGTGAAATGTGTCATTGCCCCCAGGATAGGGTGCTGACCAGGGATATTGCTCAGCCTGTTTCTCAGTACGAATCTGCCGGTAGGAAACGCGACTCCGTTTGCTAATTTTGCCGTGGTTCCTCAGGAATCGATTCTGCCTTCCTTGGGCTCCGTGCAACGCGTGGAAACTGATTTATCCACTAGGTGGAGCTAGGGGCCTTGTTCTTAGAGGAATCCTTCTCCTTGAGCTAACCAGCGTTTGCTCTTGAGTGAGAACTCAGCCCGGGGAATAGACATCCTTCCTGACTCTCACATTGTCGTGGGAGATACAGCACTTTGACTAAAAAATGTATAGAGGCTGGGCCTGCTTTGATGGTGGGAATGAGAGACGGGGTGCGTTTGGACACCCCTTAAAATGCAGCAGATATCGGTGTAGCATCCAGCTGCCTCTCCCAGATTCGACACCAGCACTTGCTCACTGCGTGAAAACAAGATGCTATTTAACACATATCTTATTTCTTGTATTAGTTGTTTTTTGTTATCTGCTTTTACCTCTTAAGTATTTTGTGGAGTAGGTGAAATCTATACAAAGTACATAATCCATAAGCTGGGACACCCTAATTCCGTAATTCCTCAGTAAGCATTAATTATTGCTGTCATTTGTAATTTTATATTTCATGTCACTCAGTGCGCCCTGAGAGCCAATCTCATAATTCTCTGTGCTGATGCAAAGCCCTGCTTGGTGTTTCTGGTACTCAGATTCTTTGGCCTGCTCGTCAGTCACTAGGACGATGATTCATTTTTCCTGAAACACTGTTCCACAAGCTTTCTTATGTATCAGGTCACAGACAGAGCTTGCGAAAACTCAGATTTCAGGGCTCTGCCCCGAGACTTTTTGACTCTGGCTGTCTGCAGTAGGGCTTGAGGCTCTGCATTTCTGATGCACACAACATGATCTGATGCTACTCAAGATCGTCGTCCTGGAGAGGATGGTGTGCGCACTCTGGCTTGGCGTCCTCCTGCCCGGCCTTATTTAGGCGGAGCAGCTGAGACCCAGGCTGGTGTGTAGGGACTTCTTAAGCTGTTGGCCCCTAGCCTGGCTCCTTTGCCTGTTTTATTATGGTATCTAAAATGTCCTATTTAGTGATTTGTTTACTAAAACAAAACAACCCCCCCCCACCCCCGCAAGAATCTCCTGAGAAGGACTGCAGCTCCTCTGTGTTATTTCTTATCATCAGCTCCTCCACCCTTCTTTGAGAACTTCCATCTGACGACGCCCAGAAAGACTCCGGGCTTCCCAGTTGTCTGCTTTGAGGTCAACAGTTGGGCAAGAAATAGCAGGCGACACTTCTTCGTTAAAAAGTGACCCTCAGCACTGGACGTGACACACAGGAAATGCATGTACGAGGGCCGGATGCAGATGTGCTTGCGGGAAGGAGTGTAAGGCCTAGTGAGACCTGGCCAACCAGGACGCTTTCCATTCACCGGCGGTGTGACCAAGGGAAAGCCAGCTAATGAACGGAACTCGCCGTTCAACCATCAGCCTGTGTGGTGATTTCTCTGTACACTGATTAGTGCATTGCATTCTTTTAGGCTAAACCAAATGAAATTGCCTCAGTCGGACCATTTTTGAATTTCAAAAAATGGCAGCTTTGTATGGCTCAACCTCACACAACTTCTGTATTTTCAATTACACAGAGGCTTAATGGTGCTGTTTCTCCAATGTGCTTTTCATTTTGAGGAGCTACATTCTGAGGACCCCCCCCTCTCTGTCTCTCTTTCTCTGTCTCTCTCTATCTCTCTTTCTGCACAACTGAATGTAGAGGGAATGTTGCACAAGTAAGCCTGATGTTGTCACTGTGAAATTCAGTTTTATTCCCAGTCCAAGATGATCCTTCATCACTATTTTCTCACTGGAAGAGTGATTCTCCTTCGTTTGCAAACAACTGGCAGATGTTGCCTGCTGAGCTGGCTCTCAGTTTTTGAGGAATGCTGGGGTGTAGAAATCCTACCTGCAGAAGTGCCTGTCCTCACTCTCCTACCCTAGCCCCAAAACAGCTTCCTCTACCCACTACCCTACCCCAGGGATATATGTCAATCTTTGTTTTAATTTTCTTCAGTACCATCCAGGCCCTCTTTCCAATTTCCTTTCTCAAAAACAATTCACGACTCACTTGAACATAGACAAAATAGCTTAGTTTTGTAAGCGATGCATGATTACTATTTGAAAATATTATTTAAAAGCAGTGTAAAGGTTTTCAAGCTATTTTCTACAGAGCTGTACAGCTTTTGGTATCAGAAAAATCAATAAGATATTCTTGGAAATGGTAATGACTACTATTAATAGCCATTCAATAAATACTTATTACATACTGCTTGTATTCAGACCTCTGCACACCTGTCCTTCATTGCAATATATCTATTAAATCACTTTTAAAACTGACAGCACATTTTTGTTATGGGGAAAAGGAGAAAAACACACAGACCTTGGTTGCTAAGGGCTGTGGGAAGAACAATCTAATCAGTGCCTGGATTCTTAGACAGAGAAAAGCATGACATTGACCGATTTTACCTATTCACGACTCTGTTTTCCTTGACTACATCCAACAGTTATGGAAGGGTGAGTTAGTAAGTAACGCTTGGTTGATATTTTATTTTATATTTATTTATTTACTTTATGTATTTAGTTCAGGGTCTACAGGTCTTACTGCACAGATCAGACTCTATAGTGATTCTCTTGTTTTTGGTCTCCCAAGTGCTGGGATTATAGGTGTATGCCACCATGCCTAGTCTCAATCACAGTCTCAGTGGGCCCTGGGGGCTGGGGGGGGCACTATATACCAGGGAACAGAACCTGGTCACTGTGTGTGCCTAAGCAGGAGCTTTAATCCACTGAACTATCTGCCCTGTCCTTTGGTTGATATGTTAAACCTCATATGTGGGTCTCTCCACAAGAAGAGGCAGACTCTGGAGCCATATGCCCACCTTTGGTCTTTCTAACACTGACTCACCTGTGATGGGTGAGGTGGTCAGCTCCTCAGTGTCTTGGAGTCCTCATCTGGAACACGAAGATGACAACAGTAATTACTGCATGGTGCTCTTATGAGGACGAAGAGGTAACTTGCTGAAAGTAAACAGTGTGAGGTCTGGTCAAGAATGAGAACTAAGTCAACATTAGATAATTTCAGTATCAGAGAATGTCTGAGAGAATGGCAAATTGTAAAAATATGTAAATAATCAAGAGCTACATTCTGCTGTAGGGGTAGTTGTTACTTTGGCCTCTTGTGAGGTTTCCTGTATGTTTCCTCAATATTCAGTTTTAAATGGTTTTGAGGTCATTATTTCTCTTAAAAACCATTCAGTACTCTAATTTAGTGAGTTTATTATCAGTGGGTTCTTTTTTGCCCCTTGGTATTTAAGCAAAAGCTTTCCTCTTCTCAATTCCAGTCTATTGTTCCTCATTAGCATGATTTTACTAGGCTTTTTTTTTTTTTTCTTTCTCCATGTTTACCTCTTCCTGATATTTACAGAAGTACAAGAGAGAATTTGTGAACCAAGGCAAACTCTGCTGCAGAGAGGACTCCCTGGGGATCTTTTATGGGCATGAAAGTTCTCTGTGTTACACAGTGTGCAGACAGCAAGAGTACGGTGCTCTGGGAAGCTCTGGAAATTTTTCATGAATCCAAGCAGAGGGAAAACAAAAGGCACCCATTGGTGGCTTAGCAAAAAAAAAAAAAATGGCTGTGCTCCTCAAGGGCTTTAACTGAGGAGACAAACCCACAAAGCACCCTAAGGGGCATTGCTCTTTAGATCATTGCACTTGGGACTGGGGGCTGGGTTATGGTCATGCTTCCAGGGGAATCTCATAGCGATACCGTGGCGACTTCGGAGATCCTTATTTAGATTATTTCTGCATGTTTGAAATATATTCTGTGCTTTGACATTTCATGATTATTTCATTTGATTGTTACATTTATCATGTTGGAGAGAAACGTCACTGAAGGGTTTATTAGTGCTTTCCTTGTATTTCACGTAATGGCTTGACTCTGGAGTCTTTTAAACCCCAAAAGGATGTCCAGACCTTAACATTGAGCTTGATGAAACAAATTATTTTTATGCCTACTGATTTTTCCCTGTGTCACATTTATTTTTTATTTTTATTTTTTTGTCTTTTTTTTTTTTTTTTTGAGACAGGGTCTCACTATGCAGCTCAGGCTGGCCTTGAGCTCACTTTTGTAGCCCAGGCTGGTCTCGAACTCGCACCTATCCTCCTGTCTCAGCCTCCCGAGTGCTGGGATTACAGGCGTGCGCCACCACGCCCGGCTTGTGTCACATTTATTTATTGGACTATTTATTTCAAGATGTCACATTCAGAATCTAGTTAGGTTAATTTTTAACATCTGTTAAGAACCTATGTTATACTTGCTTTTCTTAAAGACAAAATAATATCATCTAACTTTTGATAGCTTGCAATGAGGGAAAAATGTAGCAGCTTTTAGTCTATTGAGAAAGATATTGTTTCAATGATGTGAATTTTAGATAAACTCAGAATCTGAGAGATGAAAAAGAACTGTGCGACTGGATAAAAGAGCTACCTGTTTACTTATTCGGTAAAAATTCAGAATGCAAAAGGAGTTGAATTATTTTAATGATCCAATTTTCATTCCATTTGCTCCATTAAAATTTATCCTCAATGTCCATTTCAGGTACTGGGATAAGCTATGACACCAAAATATTACAATATGAGTGTACACGATATCATTTTCTGTTCCTTGGTTCACCACTTTAAGTTCTGTTATTTTTTTAATTAAAATATTTAAAGAGAATTAAAAATAATTAACAAATTACAAACAATTCTGTCAGCTTAGCCAAGATTATACTAACTTTGATCTGTATTAATTTTAATTCACATACCCCAGTGCCCATACTTACTTTAAAAATTATGCAGAACTCCAGGCATGGGGTGGTTGAATTAAAATTAGTACAGATAAAATGAACATAATCTTGGGTTGGTCAACATATCTAAGCCAAAGATCACCAACTCTTTGTTCTTGACCACAATTAACCCAGTGATCCACCAGATTGCTAGCATAGGAAGGGCATTGTGATGTGACGGGAGACAGTTGTTGTCCCTGGAGGTGGTGATGGGTAGTATGCCCAGAACTTGAAGCCATGCTACCTGTGATTACTGGTGAGTGGGTAGCTCATGGCTCTGGCCTCCTCTACAACACTGTAGAGCCAGCAGATCTCAGATGTATTCCCTGAGCTCTGTGCATGGATTTGGAATGCAGGCATCTGCGTCTTCTTTCTCTTATCCTCTCATTCACTTATATGCTTCTGGACAGATCCTGAGTTCAAAGATAGTTCAGTGGAATACTAGGTCAGCTGATGTAGCCTAATGAGTGGGAGGTTGGCGGTGTTCTGATAACCCTGAAAGTATGGAAGATGTTTCTTTTCTTTTTTTTTTTTTTTTAATTTCCAGCATCTTCTAGTCTAGAGAGTGAGACTGGAGCACCCAATTGGGATAGACAATCGTTGAAAAGGACGATAAGCTTGTTTAGTTATTTGGTTTGTTCATTCAACTGCCCTTTTTGAAATGTTGGACTACTTCTAATCAAGTTCTGAACACTACCAGCAGAAATTACTCATGTTATTCCCATACAAGTAAAACAAGCCCAGGGAGCTTCAGCTGGCTGCTCTGTGTCAGTAATAGATGAATGGGCAGATCCAACTGGAGCTTGTCTTCTCTCAACGTCTTCTTGTCACCTCTTAAGTTGTCTTCTGGTCCATTCCTTCAGGCTTTACACATCCATTTCAGTGCATTTGAAAAGAATAAACCAGTATTGGAATTTACGATGAGTTTCAAATAGACTTGATTGTCTGATTTTTTTTTTTTTTTTTTTTTTTTTTGCCTAAGAGAAGATTTCCAACATTAGGACAAATGCTGAACATGTCGAAATTCTAATTGTGAGGCCCTAATGTGCATTAGCACTTAGCCTCAGGAAATTCTTACTTTGGGAGCCAAATTAAACTAATTTACACTCACTAACCAACTAAACATTTTCTTACCATAGCACACTATTCCTATTTTTACCCTGATATTATACTTTACATGTTTCCTACTATTCTGTAAGCTGTGGAAAAGTGAAATACTGTAAGCTGTGTACCATGATTCTCTGTGGCCCCCTGCAGGATGGGAAGGCATAGACCCTAAAGATACTGATGTTCACTGTCAGTCGATATTATAAAGTATGCCAAGGATGGCACAACCTGCTGAGCAGAATGCCATTACTAGGAGGCACACTTTGAAACATGGAGATGCAGCAATGATTTTTCTTTCTACGTACATCTTCTCTAATCCATTAACCCAGCTAGATGTGGGGTGCAGTGTTCAGGCAAAAATATCACAGAAAACTCAAGCAAGTTGTATACAACGGGAAGAGGGTTCTTTTATATGTAGGTTCGGGAAAGCCACCCAATGTCTATTGCTTAACTACGTTCTCCTGTGGGTTCCCTATTTGCCTCTATAATCTTATTTATTCTCAGAATGAAATTCAGTTAGGCTGCCTTTCACTTAAGTTTGGGGCCTCTGAGGTGCACCCAGAAGCTTTAGGAAGTTTCACAAATGGAGTGGTAGATGCGACTCTCATTGGGAGCCAGTCCCTGACACTTCCCCTCAAAGGCCAACATCTTCATAATGAGTTGGAAGGGAGCACAGGATACTGAAGGCAAATGTTTACTAGGCTGAGAATTAGCCAGTGTGCACTGGACTTGTTACACAGGATGTCTCGTTAGCTGCAGGAAGCATAGCATGCAGGCTGACAAACACCCCCTAGAAATCAGATTCCAAATCCCCCTTTGTCCTTGGGTGGTTTCACACTCCACTTTCTCTGCCTTATTTTGTTAAAGGTTGGATCTCAGCCATGCCTGTGATAAAGGCAGTAGGGAATGTCTCACCTATCTTGGTAATTTGAGCTTTTGTCCCATTTTCCAGGCAAGATTTCAAACTTTTAATTACCCACTTAGTAAAACCCAGATGTCCCATTTCAAAGACCTATTCCCATTAGGGAATTTTCATTTCCAAGCAATGGTTGGATGAAATCCTAGTGTTTTACTGCATCCCGTTTTAGCTTTGCTTTTTTTTTTTTTTTTTCCTGAGTAAATAGGACCATAAACTTTAAATTCTAGATAGAATTTGGAGTAAACCACAGTTTACTATAGCAAAGCTTTCCATCTAAGCCCTAACTGGTTCTTTTCAAAATATTTCTCTGCACGCATTTGGTTCATAAACCTTCTTGAGGTGCTAAAAGGATGTGACTTCCAATTTGAAAATACAGTGTAAAGCGTTCCATCTCTTATAGTTTAAGGAATACCACAGTCAAGGTCTCAGAACATTTACCTGACAGTGATTTTGGTAAACGGATTCATCACTGATTTGGAAAAAGGCCAGAGTAAGATGGCTCTTGGATCAACTTGCTGTCACCATGTGCATTGGCAGAAGTATGGGTCTTCTGCGACCTTGTTTACACAGGATATTTCCACAGCTGTGTTAGCTGAAATCTCCACTTCAATTGCTTATCTCCATTGACCACGCCGGCTGGTCTCACGACCTGTTGTTCTGCATCAAATAGGCATTTTCCAATTTCTAGAGAAGATATCTGTGCATTTTTAAACCTGTCGTATCAACATGTATGTTTAACAGTAATAAAAAACTTAAGCTTACATACTCACATAATAATTTAAATAAAAGAGCAAATTATTAAAGCTGCTATTTCCTAGTGGCCTTTATATGACCTAGCGAGTAGTTTCAATGCTTGGTGAAGGCAATTTTAGGCTGAGATGCAGACCGTGATACTCTATCAAAGGGACATTTCTACATTGCACTCTCTTCTGTGTATGTAAATGCACAGGTACATAGGCTCACAATAATTTTATTTTCACAAACTGAAATAACCAAATATTGAAGGTGATAAGCTGATAGAATCACAGGCTTCTGAAATCTGCAAGTGGCACCCTGGAAGCAGAAGTCTTGCGTGGTTTTCAAAAGATTCGTCCCTCTTCCACTTTTTTCTTTCCTGATGGTTTCACACACGCTTGACAACTTAAGCAAGAGGGCCATACATCTGCCTTGATATTCTTTCTGTGTTACTCTTCTGTAACTCCGCAGCAGCCACTTGAACCTTCTGGTTGGTAATTGTGCACACCCATGGGCTTGCGCCTCAGCGACTATGCACTGTTTTCCCAGCCACCCTATTTAACATTGCAACTGTCCCCAGATTTATGTTCTCTTCCCTTTGCTTTCTTTTTCATCACATACCACAAGGTCACATAGTATACCTCTAGTTTTGCTTATATATTGCTTTTCCCTGTGCCTCACCTAAAGTCCATGGATACAGTGATTTTAGACTGTTTCCAGTGTTACACTCTGCTATAACCGTGGTACCTACTCTAGCTCTTGAAGCACAACAGGATGTTTCAGAAATGTTTACAAATCAACTAATGAAATAAAAATTTCTAGTGTATTACCAAGAATAGCTGAGAATTAGTAGCACAATCGGAAGTCTTCATGTTCTATGTACATTTTGTAAGAAAGCGACAAAATTATTTAAATTTACTCATTTTAATAATAAGACATGTAATTTGTTTCATGTGTGGCTAGGTCGTGATCTCATTTGGAGTGAAACACTTTTTTTCTGTAGATTGATCCTAAGAGAAGTATTAGACACTGAAAGTCTATTTGTTATTTTTCAAATGACAAGGGTTTTGAAGTGAAAGCTTAAACCTGAAGTGACCTCTGTTGGTTTGGCAGCTTAAGAGTCAACAGACTGATGTCATGGTTTTTATGAAAAGTAAGATTGAACATTAGAGAGACAATGGCCGATTTCTCATTTATGTTACAGGTAGAGCTATCTTTATTCCCTTGATCCCAGGCTTTGCCTGTCTTCCCGGTACTGCACATGGATTTATATAAACTCACCTCACAGAATTCATTTGTTCTCTTCAAGAATATTGCCTTTGTGAAAACATTGTCAGTCTTGCCATTCAGGCTAGTTGATAATTTGGAATTGTTTGGCCACATCTTGGGGGAATTCATGATTGGTTAAACAAATGTAGGTATTCAGAAAGCATGTCCTCTTTCATGGTGTTTTATTTACAATATGTTTTCTGTTAAGTTTATTTCAAATAATCTATAACATGTATGGAACATTACATATAACTTTATAGGACTGACTATTCTATATGTTTCACTTGTGCATACCCAAATATTTGCTCTAGATATGTGGCTATTATTGATAATTTAGCAGGAGGGACACACACATGCTTTGCTATTGGTTAATATGTATGAATATAGAAAACACAAATTATGTATGTCTTATCATTTTTGTGTAATATGGTAATTTCTGAAGTCAATGTCTGGCATTTTTGCTTTTATCTGCTGTAGAAGTTGAACACAACTTGCACGATTAGGTGTTATGGTGATGGATTCTAATAAGGAACATGGCCTTTAAGTCTTCCTGGCAAATTCCCCAACACGCTGGCAGAGGGGATAGACCATCTTTCGATAGCATGTGCTCCAGCCTTAATGCATATGAGTTTGTAACATTTCTTTAATGGTCCAATTTGTTTTATGTTACCAGGTGGTTTTGATTAATGATCCAAAACAAGTGAATTTGTGTACAGAAGACAGAAAGAATTATAACTCAGATGGTTGCTTTTAGGTCAGGAGAAGTTACAATAGAAATGCATAATCTCGTTACTGATGCAACATTAATTCCTTCCATATTGAGGGGGATGAAGTGCCTAATTAGCATTCCAACATTTCCATCTCTATTTAATCTTCCTACAAGCTAGCATGCATCCACAGAACCATGAATGAAATACTTCACTTCCAGACACAGAGGATATTCTTTAAAATTAGCTTCAATGCTGCAGAATACAAGAGGTACAAGGAATAGTACCTCCATCCACGCTGTTGTGTTAAAAGCCTTTCTCCTGAAACCGTTTTCCTTCCTTGCTGAGTAGAGATACAGTGCTGTGTGGCGAGGACTCCTCTAAGTGCCTTACAGATATTTCCCCTTTCCTTCCCCTTTCTCTTTCCTGTCATTGTGTCCACTTTCTCTTTGCTTTAAATAGCTTCACTTATTACCAATTGATGAACAGAAACCTTTCTCCCAATATGGCATTTATTCAAATAGTGAAGAAAATTTTCCATAAAACCTACATAAACCAGTTCAAGAGAATATTTTTGTATAAAGATAAGGGGAAGTTTTATTGGGCTCCTGGGTGGCAAAAACACTGATTAGTTGACCCTACTGTATCCTTGGTGGACCACACATTTATTTGCTGTTTCGGTTAGGTAGTGCTTCCTCCCACATCCTCACAGTGCAGTGTAGTTTTACTTGCAAGTTGTAAAACCAGTCAGTGAAACAATGCTGGGGAAATAACACTGCTAGTAACTTGTCTTTCTGGATACCAGAATGCCTGTTTGGTAATTAAAAGGTCTTCTATTTAAAACAAACAAACAAATAAACAAACAGACAAACACTTTGGTATGGTAGTTACCCCTCAAAATTAAAAACAAAATTTCCATATGATGCAGCAATTTCACTTCAAAGTATAGTAAGTCCCCAATCTATGAACATTCAAGCTACAGCCATCCACAGATACAAACAGGTCTCATAGTATGAATTTTGGTAGACTCTTAACAAATAGCAGAAGGAACTCATGTGTCTTCCTTATATTTTTAGGTAAGTTTGAAGGTAAGATTAGCTTGTTTACAGTTGTACTGAACTGCAATACCATTTTAAGTAAGGGTAGAAGTAAAACTAGTTTATGTTGTGTGTGTGTGTGTGTGTGTGTGTGTGTGTGTGTGTATTTAGGTTTTTTTATGCTTTACATTTTGTATCTATGTCAAAAGGTTTATAAGATTCATTTCTTTGGGCTTACAGAAGAATTTGACTTACAAATGAGTCCCAGAACAGAACTCATTCATAAGTTGGGGGACTTGCTATGTATCCTCAGAAGAATCAAGACACATGTGAATAGATATATGTTCATAGCTGATATATATATATATATATATATATATATATATATATATATATATACTGACACAAAGAATAACATAGGTGATCTTTGAGGCTATGGATTGAAACAAGCCACTCATGAAGGACAAATGCTGTTTGATTTTCACCTTTGAAAATTCAAGAGGTAAAAATAGGATATGTAGTTATGATGTGGTGGAAGTTGAGAAAGGTGGAGTCATTGTTTGGTGGGCAGAGTGTCAGTTTCTCAAGGTAAGAAGGGTTATGTGGACCGTGGACAAAGGTGACAGTGGCAGCACAGCTATGTGGACGGGGCTAATGCCTGCTCCTGTGCACTTAGAGGGGTGACAATGGGCCACTGTGCTTTCTCCATGGTTCATTCCCACATTACAGCATGTACTTCTTTTCCTGCTTTTAATTGGCACACCCTCATTCTGCAGAACATGTTTCTTTGTCTATTTTCAATAACTGTAAAACCTCATTATTTTAGTTCCAGACAAGGGGAATCTAGGGAGAATTTCTAGAGGGAGTCTTAGAATTCCCAGAACCCGGTAGCATGTTAATAAATTTTGACCAACCAGCCAATTAAGGTGCTTTGGAGATCATTTTTTTCTGTCCGTGTCCCTGTCTCTGTCTCTGTCTCTGTCTCTCTGTCTCTCTCTGGCTCTCTGTGTCTGTCTGTCTTTCTCTCTCTCTGGTTTAGATTTTTTTCTTTCCCTCTCTCTTTCTCCTAGGAGAGTCCTCATCCTCTTCTTGTCCTTTCTCTCCCAGGATAGGCTTTCGCCTGTTGGAGTGCTTGAAAACTTTAATTTCTGTGCTATTGCTTGCATGAGAGAGACTGGGAGATAGATGTAGGTAAAAGTTAATGGAAGCTGGGGAACTCAGGAAGTTTTCCTATGGCTCTGGGAATATTTTCCTAGTACATCCCACCTTGTGGAGGTGGGGAAGCAAAGGATATGGCCGCTGTGTTTTTCTTAGCATTAAGAGACACCATGAATCTGCCTAAAGTTCGTCTCCCATTTCTTTTTTCTCTTTCCTGTTTTGGTGACTGATTGTGGGTACAAGTTTGTTAAGAGCGTCCACTGAGCTTGTTATTAATCCACTCATAGAACAGGTCATTCAATTCTATGTGTACAAACTAGAGTTTAGTGTGCTTTTTTCCCATCATGCATCTTGCTTTTCTCTGGAACTTTCTTGAACTTTCTCGCTGTTTAGGGAGCCTGTTTATGCTCAAAGTCTCATCTGTATTCATGTCTGCAACCACAAGTAACCTTTTATCTTTGGGTATACCTCGTGAGTCACTTTCTCAGTATTTTGTTTCATCACAATCCACCTTTCTGTTTTGTTTGGTGGGGATTTTGGTTCCGTTCTGTGGGTTAGCCACATGGCTCCACCATCTTTGTCAGCCATTTTGGTTAGTCATGTGGATTACTGATGTGTTTGCACACATTTGTTCACATTT